>PVLA01002540.1:0-188633 GCA_004027455.1 Hydrochoerus hydrochaeris | reverse complement strand
ACAAAGCAGAAGTCAAATGGGTTGTCTTTTCTTTGATGGTAGTTATGAAACTTTTAAAAACAAAATTAGAGGACCAAATAATTAAACCATTATTTACTACCTTAACATGGATATGCACTTGCTGTGAACCACATATAGGTGAGCTGGGATTACTTGCAGTCTGGCTTTTCCTCAGAGAGAGACTAATGGTTGGTTGACCTTACATGTCTTGGGAGCAACGCAGCACATTTAAAAAGCATGGGAAATGAATCCATGTATTTCTTGAAGTAATCCTGCAAAACAAATACAAGAAAATTCCATCAAGCATTTTATACATAGGTTATCTGGTGTCCAGAACGACTGTCAAGATAATATGTGAGATGTCTGCAAGCTGCCTGAGTCATCAAGGTTGCTTGGAAGATGTAAAGGAAGCCAGGGCTGTCTGTTCTTCCAGTCTCCTGAAAGCACCAGCTCAACACCAGTCTGCAGTCAAACACCTGTCTTTGTTTGAGAGCAGGTGTGAGTGCTTGAATGAGTCATGCTTGGCTCATCCTTCACCACTACCAGGAAAACAGCCCTGAGCCTCACCTGCTGACAAGCTTCTGGGGCACCTCCTGACAGGACAAGAGCGGCCCTCTGTTCTCTGCTCGACTAAGCAGTAAAAACAAAACCCCAAGTGTAAAAATCCCAGTGAACCGCCCTTGGCTAAAATAAGTTTGGTTACAGAAGCTGACCTCATCAATGCCATTAAAACTGTTTTCAAACACGTGTTAGAAGAATGAGAGGTCTGCCTCAGAGGGACACGGTGGCAATTTCTGAGAGACAAGAAAGGCTGGGAGAGGGGCTGCTATCTGGTGACATTCACTGCCCAGAGACAAAGGCTTCATGTTCCTCACAGGCCCAGAAAGCAGAGTGAGAGTGATCGAGAGCAACTTTACAGTTCCTTTCCTTACAGTCTATTTGTGGCACAATTATACAATTGACCATCCTGTAAGTGTATATAGTTCAATAGTGTCAACTACACTCACACATTTTTGCACTATCATACTACCACCCATCTCCAGAACTCTTTCCTTTTGCAAAACTGAAGTTCTACCCACTGTACAGCAATCTCCTGCTCTCTACTCCCCACCAGCCGCTGGCAATCTCCACCCTACTTTCAATCTACGAATCTGAGAGCTCTAAGTACCCACGCAATAGAATCACACAATATTTGCCCTTGTTGTGACTAGCTTATTTCGCATAGCATAATGTCCTCAAGGTTCATCCACATAGTAGAATATATAAGGGCTTCCTTCAGACACAACAACATTCTGTGACACGTGCAAGTCACATTTCATTTATCCATTCATCTGTGGGCAGATGCTTGGTTTGCCTCTACCTCTTGGCTATTGCAAACAATGATGTTATCAATATGGATCGGAGATATTGCTTTCAATTTTATGGGGTTTGTACTCAGAAGTGAAAGTGCCAGATCAGGTTATTCTATTGACAGTTCTTCAAGGAACTGCCACACTGTTTTCCATAGCTGATGCAGCATTTTACATTCCCACTAACACTACGTGAGGGTTCCAAAGCCACCCCATCCTCATCAACACATTTCCTGGGTGTATTTTGGTTTTTATGTTTGATAGTAGTCATTCTAATGGTAGATGTAGCATCAGTATGGTTTTATTTATAGTTCTCTAATGATTACTTATGGTGAACATCTTTTCATATGCTTATTGGTTATTGTATACCTTTTTCAGAGGTTCAGAAATGGCTTTGGGAGTTAATGAGGGGAAATAATGGCACCAGACTTAAATTCCTTTTAAAAGGTCAAAGACAAGTCTCCTATTTGAGTTTATCTATACAAACACATTTTAAGTCAGAAAAGAAAAAAAGTCAAATAAACTTTCCACTTAGGCAGCAGCAGGAAGTCTAATAGCTCATTTGAGCCTATTAAACCAAGGCCAGCATCTAATTAATGAGGCTGAAATGGAACCCACTATACACTGGCCACTTACTTTATAATGGTCAGCTCTCCCACACATCCAAAAGTGGAAAGAGCCATGGGTTGCCTGGCTCCATCTCTGACACTGGAGCCAGATTGAAAGACCCGCCTTCTAAAAGTTCAAAACCAGAGGTGCTATCTTTTCTCTTCCACTTTGTATTTATTTATTTTTTAACTTAGGGAGTCAAAGGGACTATTGCCTGTTAAACCCTTACAATGAGATCATCACAGTGAGTCCTGCATTTATTTACTTTTGTCAAGACCAAGGTCAGGTCATGATCCCGAGGGGAAGGGCTCCTGACCTCTCTCTGCTAGCATTTGTGGCCCTCCAGTGCACACTACGCAGCCCCCAGCACACACACCAGAGGAATAAAACTGCCAGCAAGAGGCCAGGCTAGCTGTCAAATGCTCCCAGAAACATAAAGGCCAGGACTTAAAACCAGAGAGGGGCTCTAAGGTGGAAGACCTATGCACCAGTGGCAGGTTAGGACCTAAATGTATCATACTACATTTGAAAGTAAATAGCTTAATTTTTCATTTCATGTGATATTCCAAGAATCACAGCATGAGACTCCTCCCTTTACCAGACACTGTCCACCCCAGGCTCAGGGAACACCTGTAGCACTGGTTGAAAGTAGCTTTACATGTTGAAAGGCTGACTTGGACCCCCACTAAAAGCAAGGATCTTCCCTACTGGGCATGGTGGAAAGCCTGCTGCACACCAGAAGGACATACTGCCACAGTGAAGACTAACAGCCTGGTCAAGGAAAACCAGGCAACAAGGGAAGTGAAGAACAATGTGCATCTTTACAGAGGCCTGATGCTGGCCAGCTGTTCAACGCCTCTGGTCAATGCTAGCCGTGAAAAGCAAAAACTGAAAACCACCTAAATGGTAGCAGGAAGAATATGTCCAGTATTTTTGAAAAAATGTATCAACAGGAAAGGTAATCCCTGAGGGAAATGATGTCATTCTTGTCCTTCAGTGTTTGACAAGTTGAATAGGTATTTATTTGCCATGCTTGCTTGAGCTATGGTTTTATGTGGAACTAAGAGAATAAATAAACCAAATTTTCAGTAAGTGCTTGCCCCTACTGTTTTATTAGGGCAATTTTATGGTAGTCAAATTTAAAAACTTGTTTTGCTGACCGGAAGGAAGCTAAAAATAAAAAATAACAGATATCCACATTTAAAAAAAAATATTTAAAAAGGGCCTGGTCTCTGAAAATAGCAAGAATGCACACTATGTATACTAACTTGCAATGACACACCTTAAAGTAAGGTATATTAGCCTATAATAATATGTATTAATTAGGTTATACTAATATATAGCAAGCCCACAGCTGAAAGAGAGGTGATACAAATGAAGTCATCCTGGAATAAATGACAGTAAGACAGTAAATATTTAGCACATATTGTTATGCTTTCCATATACTGTATTAATTTTTCTTTATTACATAATGAAATATTAGAAATTTTTAAATTGGTCACATCCCATGAACCTTTAAAAAATTATTTTTCATCTTGTGCATTGCCTTCCCATTTCCACTCACTTAAACACATGATGTAGCTTTTTAAGCTAAAATCACAAACAAGAATGGAAGTTTTTCAGTTTTCAAATTGTAATCAATTACCAAACCAGAAATGCCCAGCAATGTGGAGGAATTTCACAAATATGCCATCAGAATCCCAACAACCACTGTGACCTACTGAAAACCAGAAGAAAATTCCTTCCAGGAGGAAATTCAATATTTGTCTTACCTTCATCCACCTTGAGCCTGGATGCACAGACAGACAGGTCACAGTCCCACTGCCTGTACTCCCAGGAGTAGGGTGTCTGCAACAGGTACCTTGAATCTTGGACTCTGCTATGTCTGGACCGAGCTGGCTGCCCAGATAAAAAACAAGAGGAACCCGCGGGTGGGCAGGTGGCACTCTGAGGGCCCTGGGAGGAGGGTTGGGGGCTGTTGGGCAGGGGGTGGGGCAGAGCAGAGCTGAGACCACTGCACAAGGCAGATTTATGGCATGGCTAAACAGGAACTCAAGTCCTATCACCAGGAGACACCAACAGCATTCACATAACTCCAGAGAAATTTTTGTACTCAACCAGGCCCCTCTTCATTGCCTAAGGCAAATCCTTCAGACAGAGACAAGAGCCAGGTAAATTAAGGGGGTAACCATCACAATACCAACTTGGTTCCACTACCGAGAAAAGTGAGGGGAGAGCTTCAATTGTTAAGGAGACAAGTCTCAGAATTTAGTCTGGTTAGTGTCAGAGAACACGGGTCAACAATTTCTCTTGTACAGCAATTGAGACTTTGGGCAAGTTGCTAATACTTTCTGGATTTTATTTTGCCCATTGGAAACTTGAGGATAAATATATCTGCCCCACTTACCTCACAGATGAGAATCAAGTATGGAAATAGATGTGAAACCATCCAAAAAAGTGTGAAAGGCAACATAGTACTATTATTAACTGTGAGCTATAAAGCTAATTTTGTGTACTATGACATCAGATTTATAACTTTCATATCTTTCATTAGTAGTCATTAAATATTAAACATATCTATAGGTACATTTGAAATTTTCTTAGTTCTATTGTTAGCATGTGTCTGATTTTGATCAATTTCCCAAAATTGTTATAGCATATAAAACTACCTAATTTGTAATACTAAAATTAGAAGAACAAATATGCCTCAAAATCTAAAACAAATGCACTCAGCTTTATCAAGGATCCACATTTGACCTCTGTAAATACTGCCAGAACCCACCTCTTAAGTCAGCAAACTGCACTGTAAATACATGAATTGAATACCAAAATTTGAAGGAGCTCAGTTCCAATTATAAGAAGACTTGAACCCAATTTGTATAAAGCAGCAAGCAAAAGGAACATATGTCTTCACAGGGAATAGTACTTAGGAAGAGTAATCCTTACAAATAAGAGAGGGCAGAAAGCAAGCTGCTGCCAAAGGCCTCAAAGGCTAAGATCCATTGTTAGGCTCCACTGGTTCCCTTTCACTGCTGCAGGACTCCCTCCAAATGGACATTAAAGGATGAATGGACAAAGCAAGCTGCAGCTCAGGATGCCTGGGGAGCAGGATCTCAGTGGACAAGCATGGCCATACTCAACCGGGGGAAAGTAATACATTCCACAGAGACAATAGCCCAGCATTCTGCACAGTTCATCACCTTAGTAAGTCAACTGAGCACAAGTAGGGACTTATAACCCACATCTGTTCTATAAAAACCCTAACATCTGCAACACTGCTTAGACATGTGGTGATCAAACTATGGGTCACAGTCCCTTATTGGGTTAATCAGATTCCCTTAACAAATTGATATGAGACCAGAATAGAAGAGACTAGAGCAGAGGAGACACTATGTACAATAGGCAGAAGAGAAAGAAAACAGAGTGCATCCAGTAAGAGAAAATTATTTATGAAGCTAAATTCTTGTGTGTGTACCAGTGTTTGCTTGTATACAGGATAGTGAAGCAGAAGCATGTATTCTGGAATAGCAGTTCAAAAAAGTAATACAACAGTGATTTAAAAGTTTATGCAGCAGTTTCATCAGAATGAGGTACATCTGTTTTGAAAAGACCCAACAGCAACCAAACTCTTCAAAAGATTGCAAGTCATCATTCAAGATAAATTATTTTGGTTAGAAATAGAAGCCAGACAACAAAAAGGACCAGTCTCATTACTGGGCAGTTCTAGGCACCCCAGTTAGGCCCACAGTATTCATGCTTTCCCATTCTATGGTCAAGAGAAACATTCAGTTGACATTCAAATTCTTCTTAGGAAAGTAAGGAATGACCTCATAAAGAACGTAACTGGGCCTGAAGAATGAGTGGGATTCTGCAGATGAAAAGAAGGGAATTCCAGGTAACAAAACAGCATGCCTCCAAACCCAGGGTGCCCGACTGCTCGCAGAATCTGTAAATTCATGAATAAAGCAGAGGGAAACTACAGCTTGTTCAAGGAAAGGTGGTAAGAGTGGAGGGCCTGAGCACAAGGGTCAGGGACAATATTTGGAGGAATGAGCAGGGATAGTAAGAGGTAAGAGATGGAGGCAAAGCTGACAAAGCTGTGTCAACTGCCCTCCCTGCCTTCCCCCTGCCCACCCCTCCACAAGGACCAGAAAGTAGAACCATTCCTCCAGGACACTTTGGGACCAGAATAATATGCACTGAGTCAAAGATTAGTGTGGGAGGTGACCTTGCCAAATGGGGAAAATGTCCTAAGTGTTGGCAGAAACTTAGAGAAATTAAGTATAATAAAAGCCCTCCACTCAGTGAATCCGCAGAAATGCCCGAAGCTCCACCCCTACCACCCCACTTAGATATTCAGCATTCTGCTGTGGGGTGCTACAAAGAAACCACCATGAGAAATGACAGGCTTTCCCCCCAGAGTGGCTCCTCCACTTGTGTGGGGTGTGGGAGGCCGTAGGGACAATCAGGAAGGGCGCGCACAACAGCTTTAACAGCACTGAGCTTATAAAAAAAGGCGGTGAGACCAGCCATCCCACAAATATTACTGGTATGCTTTTTTTTTTTTTTTTGGAATGTCAAGAAAACTGAGCAGCCTAGCTCAACAGAAACTGAAAATATTTTAGAGATTTAAAAAAAAAAAACTTTCTAGCAAAATTATAGATTCCACATAGTCTAAACTGAAATAATCCTGGTAAATATAAAACAGGTTCCTTTTCTCCTAAGACTTATCAACATACTTCATACATTTTCATCCAGGCTCTTTTGAACACAAACTTTATACACAGAGATATCTCGATCTCCATCTGTCTCTCTCCACTGTTTTATCCCACTCTGCTTTTCCTCCTGTCTCTTTCAATTTCGTCCAAACTCTGTCCAACATCCCAGCCTCAAGAAACTTTGCACCTTTTGGGTGACTAGCAGAACCCAACACTCAAAATCATTAGCAAGACTTGGAACTAACCCTCTCTTGCGAAGTATGAATATGTTATTCAAAACTGTTAGCATGACCTTTACATAACCTCTCTTCATTAACTTTTATGAGCTTGAGCCATCCCACAAAAGGCAAGCGTGGGCCTGGGCCAGCGGTGCCCAGGCTGCACCACAATGGCACAGGCAGAGATCCGGCTTTGAGTCTGGGGCCTTTGAGTCACACGGCTTCCTGCGGACGGCGGAGACCTGTGCATGAGCTCCACCCTCTGTAAATTGGAAGCAGAGGTTGTTCTGAATCGCAACACATTTTGTGACCAAAATATACCATGGAGGCTGTACCAAGTTATTCTTGGCAAAACAGTTCTTCATTATATATTGTTTGATTTGAGCTGGAAAATGAACAGGCTTAAACCACACATATCTTACTCATTTAAATAGATGTTTTCCCCACTCGCATGAAAGTTTTCCCCACGTGTCAGAGAGAAGTGTTGCCCTATTTGCAAGTTCATTTCTATATGTTTATATCTTAAGGCTACAATATAAGCTGTCCTGGGACTTACAGGTAAAATAAAACCCAGTACTGTCAAAGTTTAAGCTTATGTACAAATCTGATAGGATTTTAGCTCACAACTCACAGAAACTTTCAGGGAAAAAAAATGAGTAGTACTAATAGTTTAAATTTCCTAATTTACAGAAATTTAAAATTTTGATACCCAAAGTACACTGACACCTGGAGGGAAGGAGAGGGGTTTAATAGGCCTGGCTCCACAACACAGAGCCTTAACAGCTTGCGTAACTGTTCCTGTTTCATAGGTATTTGTAAAGAAAGGAACTTTAGCCTCAAGGGGTTAAATACCTTGCCAAGATCACTAAGGAATAAAAACAGGAATCAAACTTGGATGTTTTATATCATTTTAATATAGCATTACATCG
This sequence comes from Hydrochoerus hydrochaeris, assembly GCA_004027455.1. NCBI lineage: Eukaryota > Metazoa > Chordata > Mammalia > Rodentia > Hydrochaeridae > Hydrochoerus > Hydrochoerus hydrochaeris. The sequence goes on along the minus strand of PVLA01002540.1, from coordinate 180,810 downwards.
AAATAATTTAAAATTCTACTACACTTTAAAATCTGACATTATTCAATTTTTTTAACTACTATTTAGCTTTCAGCCTCTCTTTTAAGAGTAGTTATAGACCTTGATACATCCTTTTCTAAATGAAAACACCAGGAAAAGTCCTGCTCTAAGGCTGTCCTATTTGCAGACAGCAAGGGCTGCCATGGCTGAGATTGAGGAGAATAAAGTAAATATTGAAATTTTAAGGTAAAGTAAGGAGCTTTAAGATTTAAAATTTACTTATTCTATTCTGCCTTATCAACAACACTGCATAGATGGGAGTTTTGTTTCCTCGATATTTTACATTTCAGTCATTATCCTCAATAGCAAGTACAACTTAGAATATTCCTCCCAAAGGCTGCAAAGTAGGTCACAGCCACAGCTGGGGGTGGGGCTGGACTTCTTCTGAGGACCACAGAATAATCAAGGTTCATTTTCTAGAAACTTCAATTTCAGAAACTCTAAGTCATTTAAATATCCCATAATAAATAATCACACATTGTGAAGTAAAATATAAGAAATACATTTTTAAGGTAAAATATGGGCGTTCAAGGCCATTTAGCACTTCCTATAGGTTGCTTCACCTATGTCTTCGCCTTCCTAAGTAGGCTGCACTTGCACTGATCAACGCGATGAACACTTACTAACAGCTAGTCTGTACCACTTCCTTTACTAGGCCCAGGCGTCACAGCAATGAACCAAGTGGAATCAGCAGATCCTTGCTCTCATGGGCCTTATATGACAGTGGAGAGGGATGAACAAGAAAAATAAATATATTAGAAAGTGAACAGCACTATGAAAAACAGGAATTGAGGGAAAGGGAGGACCAATGAGGAAGGAAAGGAGCAGAAGGGGAAGCTGCTGAGAGAAAGCTCAGGCGGCTACACAAGCACTTGCAGAAGGAGGTCCTGTGGGTTCCCGGAAAGGGCATTCCAGGCAGAGGTGGCAGAAAGTACAAAAGCCCAGAGAAGCAGGATGGGAAGGAGGCCGGGGTGGCTGGGGCAGAGCGGGATGGGGGAGCAAAGCACAAGAGGTTGGACAGGGTGAGGAGCCAGAAAGCAGGGTCTGGAGGGACCCAGGAGCACCGTGGTGGTCACACGGAGGGAAAGGTCATAATCGGAGGGCTCGTGATGGAACATGGTTAAAGGACGGCTTTGGCTGCTGCACACTGTAGACTACCCAGGCGTGTGGGGCTAGGCTAGGACACTGATTCAGGTGAGAGGTGAGGTAGTTAGCGCTCTCATGAGGGTGACTCTGGTCACAACAGAAGAAAGATGACAGCTCACAGGACTCTCCAGGGAATAGAAGTGAATGGTGAGCAATGTCCAGGACAACTCTGTGACTTTCTGTCTAAGCCAAGGGAGGAATGGGGAGTGCAGATCACAGCAGACTTGGCGGGGAGGATGTTATGGTTTGGATTCTGGATGTCCCCCAAGGTTCTATATGCTAAAGGCTGTAACACTATTAAGAAGTGGGAAAGCATTAGAAAGTGGTGACTAGTGGAAGGAAGTAAGGTCACTATAGGCATGTCCTGAAGAGGATATGGAACCCCCGATCCTTCCTTTCTCTGACTTCATCCTGACCACCACGAAGTGAGCAGCTTTGGTCCTCCACATGTTCTCACCAACATGTCCTGCCTTAGCTCAGGCCTAAAAGAGCCAGTCAACCACAAACTGAAACTGCTGAAATCATGAGCCAAAGTAGACCTTCCCACTTTAAAGTTGCTTTATTCATGTGTTTTGTCACAGCAAAGGAAAGTTGACTAACAGAAGAAACTCAGTGCTAGACATGTTAGTTGTCTAGTGGACATTCAAATGACAATACTGAGTGAACATTTGGATATTCAAGTCTGGAGTGAGGGGAAAAGCACAAATTTGCTGCTTATACCCTATGACAATCGTATTGAAACACAACCTATATACACACTGTAAGTACACAAAGGGATTCCCAGGACCCAGGAATCCCGGGGCACCTGTCGTGAAGACATCGAAGAAACACATAAGCACAACAGAAGGAGCAGCCAGCAAACTGAACTGAGAGGAAACAAAGGGCATATGGTGCCCTTAAAGTTGACTGGAAAACATGTTTCAGAGAAGGGACTGGGAGAAAGTATCAAATGCCTGGTTCAAATTATAAGAACTGAGAAGGAAACACCAGGCTTAGCAGCTTTTAGCATCTACACCTGCCCAGAGTAGATTGAGGATGGAGAAAGGCAGAGTTCAGTGAGTTGGAGGATGAGGTCAATGAAACAGAGGATGTGGACAGAGGTAACCTGTTCAACAAATTTTACTGTAAAGGAAAATAAGGGAGCCAGATGGTAGTTGATGAAGAAAAGTGGAATACAGAGTTGTTGCTACTATTGTTTTGTATTTTTGTTGTTATTTGGATTCATTTCTGATCCACCTACCAATCTGCAATGGAGTTAATTCACACACACTTTGCACGAAGCTCTTAACTCTTCCTTCTTTGTGTCATGAGTCTCCTTGGTTTACTACTTACTGTGTTTTTTCTCACTTGTCTGTAAGACACATTTTTCCACCTTCAATGCTATCACACAGGAAGGACTTTGAAAACAAGTTTGCTTTCATTCTCCCCATTTTGTTTCTTTTGCTGCCTTCAATCACATGGATTTTAGTTTTGGGCTTCACCAGCCTCTACCCTCCTTATCTCTAGCTCTGTTTCACATCCCCATATTGGAAATTCTACAAATTTTTAGTTACAGAGATGTGTCAGGTGTCACAGCTGAGGATGAGCTTATTCTTGTGCTCCAGGCTTGTCCTAAGGATTGATTAGCCTTAACAGAAGTCTCTGATCAACTCTACCCTGACACTGTGTGCCCTATGTGTCCCTTTCCTAGACTGAAACAACAATTTAACCCACCACTTTGTCAGTAAAGTCCATTTTTCCAAAAATGCCTTGTATTACCTTGTAACCCTGTAACCAGAACTCATCTGCTATTTCTATTTCCTTCCATGGCATCTCCTGTAAAGCACAGAGATAACAAGATCTAAACCTTCTCTACTAGAATGTGATCACACACACACACACACACACACACACACACACACACACACACACAAATAACTGTTAGTCTAAGGCTCAAACAGTAACAGGCTGGCATGAATTCTAACCAAATCTATCTTATCAAATAAGTTAGAGCAACTTACATATTTGAACCTTAAATTCTCTATGACAATAATACAGAGTTGATGGTCACTGTCTGAATGCAAAACTTTGAACTTCATAAGTCTCTAAGAAAAGCAAAAGCCCTTGCCTCTGGCTAGAGCTTTACATCTGTCAGGTTGGTAAGTAGACAGGTAAGAAGTTCCTGGGAGGAACTAAGAAGACAGAAATGGATAAATATTTGTATATGTAGATATACATGCATATATGTATCGATATGTGATACACATATGTGCATGTACTCCATGTATGTACATCTGTCTCTCTTGATTTACTAAAATGTATCAGAACAGAATATACCAAAGTATTACCAATGAAAGCATAATATAAGAAAAAAGATGAACAGAATACCCAGAATCTCAATCCCAGCTGAGCAACTAGCCATCACTGTTACCTTGAATGGGTCATTTTAGTTCTGTGATTTTTTTCTTCACTTTTCCAACTTAAAAAAAACAAATGTCTATGATCCATTGTCAGTTCTGAGATCCTATTTCCATGATCCTAGTGACTATAGTTAATTGAAAATGGAGTATACATTATATTTCTAGAGCATCATTAAATCATAACATTTATAAGGACTGAAAATTCTATTATTATTAAATTTTAACCATTAGAAATTCAGGCTTATCTCCTATCGTTGTTATTACTTTTTCCATCTTCAATATTGTTGCCATTTCTTTTTTCTTCACTTCTTATAAACCCATTATTACATTATATGTCAGGTATGTTTAATTGGAAAAGGAAAAATATAAGCTGGCTCTTAAACATTAAAAAAGAAGGTCCAAAACAGCCTTGTTGTAAATGTTCCATTAAAAAGTGATCTTTTAATTTCACAGCTGAGCTAAGGGATCTCACTCACCCTATTTATTATCATCACATAAGTAAATCTTGCAAGTAGGCCAGACCTAGAGACACATATGGACCTAGTAAAGTGCCCTGTCAGATATTTGAGAAGCATGAGCTCTGGGTTCTTTCATCAGATGTTTATGGCAGGAAGAGGTTGCTGAAACCTTGTGTTAACTTTGCAGAACAAAATATTGCTCTACTCAAACATAAGCTGGGACCACCAAGACACAATCATTTGTCTTCCTCAGTAGTGAGTGTCCACAGCGGAAGGATAATGTCTTCTGGAGGGCCTGAACTGTTATCTTGTACCTCCTTCCCACAGGCCTGGCCTGAGAGAGGGTTCTGTGAGTTGCTCTGTGTGTCCTAAAACCCTGAAAAAAGGCGTCATCTGTATGTCTGCACAACACTGGAGTATGGACTTGAATCCATATGGACTTCTTTTGTCTACAAGCTCTGGCAGAAATCAAAATCAATGAAAAGTGTTAATCTCAGCTGAGGAGGAGGCAGACAGCCCTCACTCAGAACCTGCTCTGAATGGCCACAGGTACTGCCAGAACAGCAGTTATTACACTAAAAGGAAAAGCAATCAATAAAAAGCGACCAGTTATATTAACTCTAACTTCACTCACCCTTGCTTATCATTCCATTTCATTCCTAAGACATTTCCATAGAGGAAGTGAAGGGACTGGTGGCACACAACACACACACACAGAAGACAGTCATCGTACAACTGAAAAGCAGCACACACTGCCCACTCAAAAACAGCTCACAGTACCATTATACTGCAAGCAAGCAGAGATTCTGAGAATGGCTGAGGGTGAATGCAGGCCACAGTAAAATGCTGAAATGCATTAGGAAATACTCCAGCAACTGTGCAGCCATACCCTTACTTTCCAGAAATCCTAAAAATAATCTTCCAAGTTACAATGACTTCAGTGAAGCTTCCTATTTCTGTCTCTCCACCTACCAATTTTCTGAGAATTACATGCTGGGCCAAATTACTGTCAAGTCAAGGAAGAGCTACACAGGAGCTGAGGCTCCTCCACTAGCACCGATCAGCACACGCACTCTTGCTCAAAACAGCTCGTGCTCCTCGGGTTCAGCCTTAATTGGAGCAGCTTGGCTTGATGACCACCAGCAAGGATCACTCTACTTAAACCAATACCTCCTCTTCCTCAGATTATGAGGGATTCTTCTCCTCTTCCAAAAGTTTGAGTCACAACTTAAGGACAAACAATACTAAACAGTGAACATCAAATTACAAGTTTGAAAAGAAACTTTTCAACCAAAAAGCCCACTCAGCTAAACATGGTAAGGCTGCCAAGATTATGTAATAACCAGGAATCTACAAAGTCCAATCTTGGGCACATTCTAATTTCCCATTCCGCACTTAAAGAACTGACTAGGAAAGATAAGCAGTCATTAATGTTTAAACATGATCAGGCTGAGAAATGGCATTTTCCAAAGATATCAGGAAAAAAGAATCCATACAATTAGCTTTTGGAGAATTCTTAATTCATAAAATATAGCAGGAAACTTCAAGAAATCATAAAGCTTATAGACATGCAAATTTATAAATAATAATTCCTGTATGCTAAGCAGTGTGCGCCGCCGAAGTACACAATAGTATAAAACAGTAAGTCGGCACCCAAGAATATAGCACCAAAGAGGGCTTTTGCAACAACATTTATATCATGCATGTAAAATTAAATTTCAGCTCCACAAGGAGGAAAATAAACACTTACAGCCTTACCTTTGTCAAAATTTTGAATGTAGCTAGCTTTCATCAGGGTCCTTGCATTAACAGAAAGTTTCACATAGCTAGAATCTACATCCACATCCTTCAAATCCCTCTTCCTTTTGCCCATGGTAAGCCAGGAAACAGTGTCTAACACTTCAAATGCTCAGCCGTTGAAAGCTAAAAACAGATCCTGTGCAATGCTGGATATATTTTTGTCTGCTAGCTACACACCCTCATCATGTTCAATTTTTTCCATTGGTGGAACAGTATGATGCAGACTTAACCAGAAAGTGGTTTTCCAAGGCCTGCCTGAAGTGATTAGCTGGGACAGCCTGCCATTTCGCCTGAGACACTCGGCTGCCCATGACTGGCCTCTTGTTGGCCTGCATTCCACACTTACCACCAAAGTTCCATAGGAACGCGGCTCCACGGTTTTCCGAATAAAGGTTTACTCACTTGAAAGGACCATCTGCTTCTTTTTTAAGCCCTCAGCAGTGAGAATACACACTTCCCATCCTTGTATTCAGGATGGTAGTAAACACTCTGCTCCTCAAACCACAGCTGGAATGTTATGACCATAAAAACCCTGCCTCAAGAAAGGACCTCAGAAATTATTCCATGATTTGCAAAATATTGGGTACATACTTAGTCTGTGTTCCTTGCTGGAGTTATTGCACTTTTTAAACTAGCTAAACTGCAGGGCCTTACACTGAAAGTCCTTGTTACTTCAACATGGTGCTGTTTTATCAAAAATATGCATTAAATTACTGTAAAGTTGTATACCAGAGGGTCAGTGTGTTTTTAAGTCTTGATATATCCTTTCATGAAAAATATCCCAAAAATAAAGCCAAATTTTTAGATCATTTTATATTGGTGTTTTTGAAGAGAGGAAGGCTACTGAATAGGAAAACAGATCACAGCTGTGTGGTACTATTTAAATTTTTGAAAATATTTTTTAAAGAAAATAGTTTTCAAAATACATATATTTTAAGTGCACAGATATACAAGTTAACCTGGACAAACATATGGAGCTTTATAAAATATTTATTATTTTTAAAATATGAATGAATCTACATATGCAATGAGAGATTCTGCTATGAGCTTTTATTTCTTTACCTAGATGAAAAATTATATCATTATATATACACAGATATATCTATACTCACACAAATGGAATTTTTCCATTTATTGTTTTCTTTGAAGAGAGGGTCTTGCTTTGCACTTCAGGCTGGTCTTGAACTCATTATGTGGCCCAGTTTACTCTCAAACTCAAGTCAATCCTTCTGCCTCAGCCTCCTGAGTGCTGGGATTATAGGCATACACCAACATGCCTGTCAGAATTTTTTTTCAATATGCATTTTAATATATACTTGAAGGTATGCTTGCTAATCTCAACTAGTAAATAAAAGCCATTACATAAAGTCAGCCACCTAAGAATTACAAAAATTATTCCAATGGCCACAAAAACTTGAATGTGAACATAGAACCAAGAAATTTTTACACTGGTGGAGTAGACCTGAAAAAAAAAAACTACGTTGCAACCCCTCCTAGCTACAGATAAAGAAACAGAAGCCTTAAGTGACTGCTCAGGGTCACCGTGCTGGTCAGCAGCAGGGAGCAGAGAGAGGATGAGGACACGTCACCTACGGAACTACACGCCTGAGGACTGAAGTCAGAAGGTTGCCATGGAAACCAAGCCACACAACATGAAATGTGGGAATTCCCCAAACATTAATTTGGTGTGTGTGTGTGTGTGTGTGTATTTAAAAAGACTCTAGGTAAATATAGAAGATGTAAGAATGTGGTTAAGACAAAGAGCTCCTTTTCCTTTAGATACAACAGCATCATTTCTGCTACTTCAAAAAAAAAGAAAAAGGTAAAATAAAATCTATTACCTCGCATAAAAGAATAGCTTTCCATATAACTCCAAGACAGGAAAAAGGACTTCTAAGTGGGAAGAGGAAAAACTATGCCAGAAGAAAAAAGAAAATTTTCAAAGAGATTATATTTCTCAGGCAGACAAATGTGTCAGAACAATCACCTGCATCGAAATATAGCATGTTCACATTCTATTTCTGCTTTCAGATCCTAAAACATTTCAGACCTTTTGATATATTTTATATTTGGATCACTCTATGCCAGAACCACCTGTAAGAATAAATAATTCCAATATGCCTTAGATATTTCAAATGGATTTTCATTGTCTGATTCTCTTTATTACCCAGTGACCACCTAAGTAAGTTTCATTTTATAAATTTATAGTGTCTCTTTGGGATTTAAACTATGCAAGAAAGTTTATCAAGTTCTTTGGACTTTGAAACTATAGTAAAATACTGTCAATTTAGTCCTCTATCTTAAAATTCCAAAACCAGCATATTACCAAATAAAACTCGACTTGGTATTTTTAATGCTTTGTTCTAAGATAATAATATAACACAATGTTATGCGTTAACAAGCATCTAAAATTAAATTCCTTGGCAAAGCTCTCTGAGAAAAACTACTAGTTAAGAAGTATTCAATTCAGAAGCACATGATGCAAAATGACACAGAGACAAATATAGCAAAATGTTAACAATTGTTGAATTTAACTGTTGGCTTTATGGGAGTTCAGTGTACAGTTCTTTTGACTTTGCTGTGTTTTTGCAAGTTTTCTTAATAAAAGGTTGGAGGGGAAAATGACATGTATATACATTTGCACATCAAATGATAAGTTGATCCATTATTTACTATATGCCTGGTTGAGACTAAACCAAAACTCTTGCTAAGCTGATTATAATCAAGGACATGAATATCCTAGAGCAGTGGTGGTAAATCTGTTAGAGCTTTCAATGATAACCAAGTGTCTGCTAAACCATGCATTCCACAGGTTCACCACCAGTGTCATACACTGTTCACAAAGTCATGTCTATAAGTGTTTCCAAAGAAGATATGGAAAATATAAAATGATAAAATATGACACAGAAGCTGAGTGTGTAACTCAGTAGTAGAGTAGCTGCTTGCTGTATACAAGAACCTGGGTTTGATTCCAATTTTTTTGAGATTACATGAATTATAATTAAAAATAAGAGTGTGTTGGAAACATCCAGGCTTCAAAACCAGTCTACTTGAATAAGCAAATCATCGCAGTAATTTTTTTGAGACAGACTCTATCTATTCCCACTGGCCTTGAGCTCACTACATAACACAGTGTGGCCTCAAGCTCACAATGGTCCTACCTTAATCTCCCAAAAACTGGAATTACATAGCTAGCTGTATTAGTTACTTATCTCTCTTTGCTGAGACAAAACACTCACTGCCCAAAATTAAAGAGGGAAAGGTTTATTTAGCTCACAGTTTATGGACGTTTTAGTCCCTAGTTGGCTGGCTCCAAGGCAGAGTGGCACATGGCAGAGGGCAATAGTTCATGGTGGCAGAAAATAGCAAAACAGTAAAAGAAACAAGAACAAAAAGGGAGGAGCTAGTGAGAAAATTATTTCTGTCTCATATATTATATGTACACTACCCACCCTAGTGTAGGTGTAGCACTCACACCCCTAATCCCAGCACTAGACAATGAATCAGTCACAAACTCTAGATTCAGTCACCTCTGAGAAGCACACCTCCACAACTGCATGAGGCCCTGGGGGAACATCCAGATACAAACCATAATACCAGCTATCTCAGTTACTTTGATACTGTCTCAAACCTATTTCCTTCATCACAAAATGGGGCTGACAACATTTTATGATGCAAATATAAATAAGTATGCTAATCTAAAAATAACTAAAAACAAAAATACAAAACTTGTTTTTGCTAGTGCTGGAATTGAACCCGGAGCTGTAGACCCAGCCTCAAAAGACATTTAAAGTACTATGAGCTATCAGAAATAACATCTCTGCCTAGAAACTCGACTCCAAACAAGGGATGCACCTCTACAGTGGAAAATACGTATAATAGACACAGGCCTTAGGTTTAAGGTCAAACATAGGATGGTACTAATATAACATCCATCAAGGACCATTCCTTACTATAAGCTACAGTCAAGTCATAGCTTAAAAAATTAATAATGACCAAAGACCGAAACTATAGGCTACTTTTTATGCAGTCAGATTTCCAAGGAATACACGATCCCTAGCAATTGTACACATACACCTTGATGCAATTACAACAGGCAAAAGACACAGCAATACCTCCCATGCTGAAGGAAGCCTTGCTAAGCCACTTCTGACAGGATTGCAATAATGTGAGCTTGCAAGAACACAGAATTTGAGAAAAGCACTTGCAAAAACATCCCAATTAAAGGCAACTCTAGAAGAAAAGGAAGCATGCAGTGTGTTCATGTGAGAATCCTAAGAAATATTACCTGGGGAGGTGATTTTTGTCTCTATCTCACTAAAATATCCAAATCTAAAGTTGGGGATGTAGTTCAGTGATAGGGTGCTTGCCTAGCATGCACAAGGCCCTGAGTTCAATCCCCAGTACCACAAAAAAGAGAAAGAAAGAACAAATCCACATCAAATCTAGCAAGTCCATTTCTGAAACCAAATGCTTCCACACGAACACAGAGAACAGTCAGAGTGTACAGGTGGCCTTGCGCCTAAAACACAAATGCATGACTGATACACACAGTTCATTTGCCACTCAGTTTGTCCCTAGAAGGCTGGCCCAACATCCCACAGCCAAGGCATTAGAGTCCTTTGTGCTTGTCTTCAGATACTCCTGTGTGACATGGACAGTTCCCTGCCCTGGGTCTCAGTTTCTTAATCTGTAGCATGGGGATAATGTTACCTGTTTCCCAGGTTAATGTAAGAATTAAGTAAAATAATAACTATCAATTATTTAACACAAGGCCTGCCTAAGAGTGGAAACTCCATATGCAGGAATCTTCCTAAAACAATTTACTGGTAAAAGACTACTCTTAAAAAAAAATAAAAGACTAGTACATCAAAAGCACCTGGCACTTGGTGGCAAACATCTGTTGAGTAAACATATGAATGAATGAGAGATGATAGTGATGGTGGCAACGCTGGTAAACATGAAAGGAAGAACAGCATTTGTTGCAATCCAAATCTTGAACCCTTTAGTTAAAATAACCACCCCCCCATGATCACTACCCATCAAGTCAAACCATCATCACATTTCTGCTGAGATTTGCCCAGCTGTCCTCTTGGAGTGGCCCATGTTCCAGGCTGCCTGGTCTCAAGAGGATGCCTGAGCAGCCCATGGGTCCTGTCTTCCGCATCAAGACCCGAGGCAGCACTGCTGGCCACGGGTTCCACCTCCTGTTGCATGGGGGCCACAAGTTCAGGGGACCACTCTGCAGAAGTCCCAGCAGCTGCTGTGAGTTTTGGTCTCATGGCTCACATTTTTGCTTTTACAAATCTTTTCCTGAGCTGGAGCCAGTCTGTAGGAATTCTGCATGGCCAGAAAACAGCATCCCTCATAAACGCTGATGAAGGATATAAAGCCCAGGTAACTCAGTTAAACTTAATATTTAATGTAAGTTGATTCCAGTAAGTCCAGCCAAATATTCAAACAAGCAAGCAGAAAGCACAAATAAACACAGCATGTCAGGAGCCTGGGTCCCATCACCTCATGCTGCCATCACAAAGGAGTGTCTCTCAGCCTACAGCCCTCCCTGCAGAACTGCTTTCGCTAACACCACACTACAACTTGTGTGGACCCTTACAATGCCATCATTAAAATGTTTCCAATTACTCAATGGCTATGGAGTAAATGAGAACAAAGTACAGAGCAAGTTAATTCCAAGATGGAGGTGTTTGCAAAGTCGCCATTAAGAAAATTCAAGATGACAGTACTAGCATGTGCATGGCTTCTGAATCATAGACAATCTGTCTTCCATAAAGAAGCTTTTTCTACATGTTTCAAATGCAGCATATTTTCAAAAATATTTTAAGGGCAGTTAGGGGAATGAGAGATCTTATGACCCACATGTTTATAAAATCCAAATGTGGCTTATGTTATACAACAAGCAACACTAGTTATTGACACAATTGGTAATTTTTACAAGAGGGAGAAAATATTAAGTGACACAAAAATTGAGATTCGGAACTAATTCTTTGTAAAAGTTTTCCTTTACAGTGATTTTTCTCTGTAAGTCATTATTTCCTAATTAAATACACTGTATGGTGAGCTGGTATATGTCAGCTGTATGCTGACACACCCCTGTGAGCCCAGCACTTGGGAGGATGAGACAGAAGGATCACTTTGAGTTCAAGGCCAGCCTGGGCTATATAGTGAGTTCAAGGCCAGCCAGTACTGCATAGGGAAACCTAGTCTCAAAAAATTAAACTAAACTAAACTAAACTAAAATGCTATTTTGATCATTCACAATGAGTAATGATAAATTCTGAAATAGAATGCTTTATAATAAGTGGTGATATGTTTATGTTTTCTGATAAAATCAAAACACATTTTTGTCAGAAAAAGAATCATGCTACTAAATCTTAGCTTATAAGTATCAGCTGCCAGATACATCTAATTACAGCATTTTGGAGAGTCACACTGGAACATTTCAAAAGCACAAGTAATCTGCCCAGACCTACATTTTCTATCCAGCCTCTCAGTCAACTCAACAGTATCTTCTTTCTATGGAAAGAAGTGGAACTAATTAAGCTGAAAGGCTCCTAATAAATGTAATTCAGAGAATAATGAAATCTAAGTTTCTGAAGAGACCGGAGAGGTCATCTTCAGTGCTCAACTTGCCTTCTAATTTGAGAACCTCCCACAGCACCCAGACAGATGGTCCACACTCTCTTACTTAAATGTGTTGACTAAAGGACAGTTCAAGTTGTGTTAGAGAGCATGCTCCCTAGGGAAGTAAGTACCCAGTGAGTAATTGAGAAAACGCCTTCCAGTAATGTCAACCCATCACTCTAAAACTTTTGCTCATCAATTCAAGTTTTTCCAGCATCATCAATACATATACTGCTCCTCTCTTCTACACATTCACCTACCACACCACTGAATTCAAAGGCCCTGGCTCTCCTTGGTTGCTGTCCAACCTGGCTCTGCACTTCTCCTGGTCTACCTTCGCCAGAAAACCACAGTCACTCTTAAGGGGCAAAGCAAACAAAAGCAGATTATGTATGCTCTTCCCTGGAAACCATGACATAACAGAGTCCTAAAGCTTCAATCTGTACCTCATAGGGCACAGAGCCCACTCGCTCAGACCCAGGACCATGTGTTTGGGCCATGGAGTCTGGGAGGGTTGGGGTCCACTGGAGAAGGCAAAATGGAAACCCATCCCAAGGTCCATACACGTGGAAATTACACACTGTTCCCATTTTACCAAGAGGCCTAACAACTAATGTTAAGCAAGGAAGGGGAATTGTGCTGCTAGGCAACTGTTCTCCACGCCCAGAGAGGCCTAGAGGGAGGAAATGAGTTGTGTCTGAGACATGGGGAAAATTTAACTGTCCAGATTAGTGGTCACACTCAAATACCTCCAGGGCTATTCAAAATGTCTGCATGAAATAAGGCTGAGTAGTATATTAAGACACAAAAACTATTTGTTGGCAAATCAGACTTGTACAAGTATTCCTACACACACACACACACCAAAAAAATGCTCTATTTTTCTTGAAATATGAAAACCTGAAAATATTACTATTTTTCCACTACTACTACAAACCCTAATAAAATCTTTCAATTTTCTTCTAATATTATTAATGAAAAGCAAGTAAACAGAAATGGCAACTGACACTTCTATAGGCGAGATTACATGGAATGGAGAAAATGGTAGCAATCCTCTTTGATTTTGGTGCTATTACTACTGTTCAACTAAGGAAACTGAGGACAAATCAAATCTGGTAATTTGCTGAAGGCCAGACAACTAGTATTATCTTAAAAACTAAAATGAAGTCTGCCTGATACTAAAGATACAATAGCATTAATATACACATAGGAAACAGTTTTGCTATCAGTTTGCTATTAACTGATTAAAAATATAATTTACTATAAGTCTATTCTTTGAAGTGATCAAGAATAGACTGTTGTTTTCATTGCAAACAAAACAAATGTAATACAAAAAACAAAATCCTCCAGGCTCTATCACTCTTTTATGAGAAATATCCAACTATATTCTTTTTAAACCATGTTGGTAGATAAAATATACAAAAATCTGAATATGTACTGAATAAAATAGCAGAAACATATAACACAAATATTAACGCACTTAATCTTTCTAAGAAAAATATTTTTATTAACCAATCCATCTACTGGGAAAAAGACCACCACTGGAATGAAAACATCTTAGGATTCTCACCTTCTTTAGTGATTCCTCAAGGGCCTGATCTGCTGAACTCACCTGATTACCCTGCTACACACCCCAGATGTGCTCACACAGGAGGTCCTGCTTGGTTTGGAGTTTAAGTGTGTGCTCAATCAGCATCTGACATCCAGTAATGGAAATTAGAGCTCTCTGGGCTGTATCTTCTCCACCTGAGGTCCCAGAGGGCTGGTCAAACAGTGTTCATACTGACTGGATCACATAGCAGAGTAAAGTGCATTTGATTTGTAACAACCAACTCAGAATCAGACTGGTGGCCTGCAGGATCCTCATTTATCAGCACTAAGGAATCTACTTCAGCTTTCCCCACCCAGCTCCTAATCCAAAAAAGCAGTTAACAGCTACATGGGAATGTGTGGATTTAGCAAAGAGATACACACTGACACTGACTTTTACAGTCTTTGAGATATCTGAGTGCCTGAAACTTACCAGTTGAGGAAGTGTGGATATAAGACACTCAGTGTGATCATTCAGTCATGCATTCATCCAGAGTGAGTTGGCTAATGAAGTATCTTTGTCACTCATCCAAACAGCCCTGGCAAAAGAAAACAAAACCACAGAGGTAGTAAGAAACAATTTTTCAAGTTTTTCAAATTGGAATTTTGTAATTAAAGTTCAACTTCTCAGCATTTGGCTGTCTCTTGGAATTGATACAAAAATCAAAGATCGGTCAAGTATAGTGGTATAGACCTGTATTCCTAGCACTCTGGGAGGCTGAAACAGGAGAACTGCAAGTTTAAAGTCAGCCTGAGCAATTTAGTGACTTAGCAAGATCCTATGTCAAAGTAAATAGCCAATGTGAAGACCCTGGGTTTGGTGGGGGTGGAAGTGTCAAGAGTTAAACAATAAACTACAAAGAAAATAGAGGCTCTTTCTCCAACATCCTAACTAGTGAAGCACCCTTACTGCTGCATTCTGCATCTTCACATGGTCAAGCTGCTCTACAGACCGATGTGGGTAAAGGGAGGGAAGGAGGAGAGCATGATTGAAGAGAAGAGAGATACAGTTAGGTGATAGAGATAGAGAGGGGAAGGCAGGAAGGGTGGGCCTACTGTGAACAAGCCACTACCCCCAGGGGCTGCAAACAGATGTGATTAGAAGTCTTTACTGTCACTGGGAATGGGAAAAAGTAGTCAAAAACAAATAGAGAGGGGATATATGAAAAAGAAATATTAGAGACCCATGAAGCAGAGAGATAAGTAATGAGGTAGTAACAAATAGCTACTTCAAACTGGAAGATCAGGAAATGGCTCCTTGGGATGTCAAATGGATTTAACTTAGGGAAACAATCCCCTGAGCAGGACAGGCCAAGACCCTACTAAAACTCAGCACATCTTGAACGCTCTTTGTGGATTATGGAGCAGAATCCAAATGCAAGTGAGCAGATCCAAAGGGTCAAAAGAAATACAGGTAATTCAATTTCTATTGAATAGGTAATTCCTAGGTATCCTAATGCAGACAACAATATCTCCTTTAGGCCAGAGATTTAGCTTGCGGCATAAGTGCCTGCCTGGCAAGCATGAGGTCATAAATTCAATCCCTGGTACCAAAAAAATAAAAAAAATTTTAAAATTTTAAAAAACCAATACCTTCTTTATATGTTTGATATGCTCCCTAGGGATACAGTGCATTAATCAAAATACCACAAACTACTTCTTTTTTTTTTTAATTCAAAATGTAAAACATTGCCTTAAGAGAAAGAGGTTTGTCTTTTACTTTTCTCCCCCCTCTCTGGAACTGTGGATTGAACCCAGGGCCTTGTGCATACTAGCCAAACCTCTAGCACTAAGTTACATCCCACCCTTTTATTTTATTTTTGAGACAGAGTCTCTTGGCTAAATTGCCCAGGCTAGCCTCAGAATTATGATCTTCCTGCCTTAGTCTCAGAGCTGGGATTACAGTCATGCACCACTGTACCTAAGCCTTCTCTTTTTGTAAAGCATGATAACACTTCTGAGATATACACAAGACACAGGTGAGCTACCCCTTGTCCAAAGTGCCTGGGATCATAAGTGTTTCAGATCTTTGAGGTTTTCAGATTATAGATATCTGCAGAGACTTTTTCCAATTACTGCATCTATCTGGAGAACTCAAAATCCCAAACTTTCTGAGTGCCAACATGGCACTCAAAATTTCAGATTTCAGAGCATTTCAGATTTCTACTAGGATGCTCATTCACATCACATTACAGCAGCAGTGCTGTGCCATGTAGTCACAGTCCTTCATAAAGAATGCAGCCTTTGGAACCAATAGAGAACCCCAGCTTCCACACAACCGTCTGAGTGAGCTCAGTCTGGTTCTTTATCTATAAATTGGAAATGCTATTATCCACCTTAGAGCATTAATTTAAATACTCAGTGAGATCACACATGAAAAGTACTTAAAGTGATTAAAACATGAGAAATGCTCACAGCAACAATAAAACACTGCTAAACACTCACTGTAAATAGTTGATATTGGGAAATATTTGAGTATCCCAATGATTCCTATTATAGAAATATATCTATACAACTAGGATTAGCAGAGATAACAATTTTTATTTTAGGATCATAGATGATCAGAAGTAGTGTGGAACATTTAAAACCAATCCAGTTCCCTCATTCTAGGGGTGAGAAGGTAAAGTTGCAAGAGGAAGCCTGATATGGCCAAGATGATCTAATTAGTTCAGAAGAACATAAAATTCTGACTTAGTCAAGAATGCCTGGTTTATGGAATAAATCTCATACTGACATATAATTTAATTCACTTTGTCATTATTCTAGTAGAGACAAAACTATTTTAAATAAAAAACTGAACCAAGCTTGCTGAACTATATCACACTGACCATGTTTTAAAACTAAGAACTGTCCTTCTACTGATGGCCTGATAACCAAAAAACTACAAAATAGATAATCTTATGTCTCAAGTATAATCTTATATCTCTGGCATGTTATTATATGACAACTTCCCACACTGATTCCAAGTATCTTTCTGTTTTATCATGGCAGTATATTTTCCATGTTTTTGTATATACTATTGTCTTCTGGGAAGGATTCCCTGGACAAATCCTAAATACTCTTCATGACTCAGCTTAAGTGCCACCCCTTCTAGCAGCCTTACCCATATCCTTCATTCCCCAAAACTCACAAGATCATCCTTCCCTCTTCCTCCTCCTCTCCACTCTAGCCAATTATTTCTAGCAATTATTTTTTTCATGTTTGTCTCCTTTGCTTTTTTAATTGCTTTGAAAGCAAAAGATTCATTATTATCTTTTTTTCCCTAGTCTTTGGCACAATTCCTTACACATGGGTGCTTAATAAAAGTAGTATAATAAATGAGTTTGGTGGAAGAACTGATGCATCAAATTTTGAGGGGGTTTTGGGGTTTTTTGTTTTGTTTTGTTTTGGTGCCAGGGATTGAACTCACGACCTCACGTTTGCCAAGCAGGCATTCACGCCGCTGAGCTAAACTCCTGACACCCATCAAATTGTTAATATGAAATGATTTCATTTTAGACTTGCCTGCTTTTCCATCATGCCACCATCACTTAAGTCAAAAATAAAGGGGAAGTTACAGTTAAACTACTATGGTTTACGTCTAAAACGGCTCCCCAGGAGCCTCAGGCACTCATAGGTGGCGCTTACAGCTGGTTTGCCATCAGGCGGTAGGGTCTGCCAGAAAAGGTGGGACACTGGGGGCGTGGCATAGCTTTATTTCCGTCCCTGGCTCCCCACTTCACTATCTGCTTCCTGTTCAGCAAGCTGTCTGTGAGCAGCTCTCCTCTGCAATGTAGCTGAGCCATGGCATTCTGCTCTGGAGTCAGCTGACTATGAACTGGGGCCTTTACAATCTGAACCAAAATAAACCTCTCCTCTTTTAAATTGTGGGTGTCAGACTCTATCTCAGTGACAAAAAAGTGACTGAGACAACCATTAATCATTTTGGATTATTTGAGGCTGGATTACAGAACATTTAAACTGAAAGTGCATTGACTCCAACTCTGCACATCTTTTAGGTGAAGACAGTATAACCTTCCCCCAACAAAAAATTGGATTTGTCACAATAATGGAAAGAACTAAAAGTAAAGCTCAGATCTCCAAATGACAATGTAACCAGTTCGATAAATCAGTGATAGTTAAGAGAACTGTTTTGTGAATTCCAGTGTCCCCATCACACCACAGCCTTTTGCACAATCCTTATGAACTTCAGAATCACATGTGCAATTAACCTTTACCTTGTTGGACCATCATCCACTTTTCAGCAAGTGGATATTTTCTCAATAGTGTGGATTGGGATTCACTGCCAATTAAGGTTATATTTTATGGAAAATTAGCAATGAGATCAGTTTGACAGCTCATGATCATAGGAGGTTTTCATTTAAGTCTGTAAGATTCAAGGTAGTGCTAGGTAAACTATACCTAATAAAACTTCAGCAGTCTATGTTTTTAGTCATACAAAGAACATGCTCTTATGTATTAGAGAACATAGGCACTGTGGCTGCACAAAATAGTCAACACACAGTACCCTCACATTTTCTAGTATGGTAACAAGCCATCCTGGAGACCCAGAGCAGCCTGCTTGTAGCAGTGACATCATGCTAATGTGAATAATTTCTTTTCTCTCCCTTGAGGTCTTTTAAGATAAAAACTAGATTTTTAGTGCTCAAGATTCTGTCTTCATACCTTCCTCAAAGCTTAATATAATCTGTACTTAAAGTACCCTATAATCCCCTCAAAGTACAGAATGTAATCTGTACTTTTGATGACACCAAAGAATATTAAAATTAATTTTTTTTAAAAGGGAGACCATCTCTAAAGAAATGTCATAGCATTAGTCAACCTAGAAGCCTAATGTCATGGTCTAGACTAAATTTAGAGTTCATAAAACTTTAACCTCTGGGTGACTGAGCAGGACAGCCTGATGCCCTTGATGACTCTCAACAATGGCCAACAGCAAATTGCTGGCACCATGTGCCTTGCAAATGTGCTCCTCACCTCCACACAAACCTCAACTGTGTTAAAACAGTGTAATTCTTACTGAGAAATTTTGCTCTCAAATTTGTACCTTCCTCAAGTTACATCCTTTCCATGATCATTATAGCAAAAAAACAACAAAATATGTTAAAGTTTCTGTGTTTACTTGAGCCTTTTATCAGCTAGGCAGCTTATCAATTCAAGAGTCTCATTCAATGTTTGGAGTCAAACAATCCAGTACATGGGATATTTTCCAGGCCTGGTAGAGAGAAACAGGACTCTGCTCTCCATTAACCCCTCCATGACCCAGGTTTGTTCAATATGACAGAGCCCCTCCAGGAGTTCCATTGTCAGATGGATGATGACTTCATTTCTTAGTCCATCTGGATCCCTTAGAGATTTCAGGAACATAATGATCAAGCCACCCTGTCACTCATTCCCAGGCATTAGGTAAGACAGCATCAAGATGTAGTGTATGCCTGCAATGACCATCCTCACCATTCTCGCCCACCACACTAGCACACTGTTCCCACACAAAGAACTGATGGAATCAGATGCTGGCCCCCAACAAAGCAAAACTGTAGAGTCGCCCAGCAGTCTACAGAATGTTAGAGAAGCTGCTTTTCATGACAAAGGAATGAGTAATTACAATGAAAGTAGTTTCAGTCTATCCTTCCCATCTATACACATGGAGCACAGTATTGACTGCTTACTATAAATCCACTTACAACAAGGCCCTTGTTATTTATAAAATGGTTCACCTGAAACACACACAAAAAACATCAAAGAACAACTGGAGGCAGAACAAGTTGCAGCCATCTGGTCCACCATATTCTCCACATTAGTAATCACATTGGTCAGTTTGGCTTCTATTCTGAACAAGTCTTCCCCTAGATTCCCACATAAGGGTCTGGTCCAGTGACAAAAGCCAAGGATGCAAAAGTTAGTATATTATGGCCTCAATACTTATGCAAGGGGTATTCATGAAGTTAATTAAATTGAAAGAAGTATTTGTTGAACTACTGGTATTGCTGTGTTGGGAATATGATGCCAACTGAGAAGCTTGATTACAATTCTGTACAGGCTGTACCTAGTAGTCCATTGTTCATGTCAGCCAGCAGCCTGGAGTATGATCCAGCAGGGTCAGATGCTGTGAATACTCCCTGCTCCAGTCTTCCAGCTGACTCAAATGCAAGAATAACGATGCCCACACAATAAAATCAGTGACATATAGCGCCCTTGGTAGATCAAAATGAGCCTTTCTCCACTAGGACCATATAAATATTTTATAGCAATTCTACAAACTCTTTGACACTTCTCCTAGAGAGAAGTGGGCAGTCCATGCTTTCTCCCCTTGCATCCGCTTCAGCCTTCAGCATACAGCCATGGCATAACACGTGAGGATCACCACAATCAGAAAATACCAGCTGGTTTTCTTGGCCCACTTTCTCTGAAGTCCTGAGGCCTCATATCTGGCACCATATGTGTTTTCTTTCATCCTCATGTCTACTTGTCACCTACCACCATATTTTACAGCACATGAGACAATACTGCTAAAAACCCATTCCATCCCTTGCTAAGATAAAACAAACTGATTTAGCATTGCTGTCTGTAATTTGGCCTCTAATCACAGGGATAACCCTAATCCATTTAACCAACAGAACAATGTGGGTGATGGGGAGCCCCTTTCTTTATTAAAGAACTGCAATGTTCAGAATGGACCATCGCATTCATGTCTCACCCCCAAATTACACACATTTAGTTTTAGGGGAAGATTATGTCATATTTTCAACACATACCACACTTAAAACATCATGCTAGACCTGTGAAGACAGAGGAGGTGACAATGACCTTGTGCACAGATGCTTGAAGCTATAGGGGCCAGGAGACAACCTGGTGAGCACAGTAGTCAATATCTATCTCCCTCTTCCTTCCTCTGGACAAGTCATCCTTTTACATTTCATTTTCTAGCCGTGTCAATACTCAGAACTATCCCATCATCATTCCTGGCATCTGTTTAAAGGCAGAAAAATGGAGGAATAAAAATCACATGCAAACATAACAAGGTGCTTGTGTGGAAAAGGAAGGGAGCATTAACAGGACCTCTGTCATTTTATATCCCTCACTGTCTACCATAGATTCTCCCACATATTCAGCTTCCCCAACACAAGCTCTAAGCCCAGTAAACCTCTCTTTATTAGGCAAACCATTCTGGTTTAACAGTTAGTGAAACTACTGAAGAGAATGCTGTGTATGTATGATTCACTACAAGAACCTCTTATAATTGTGTATTATCTTTTCTTAACTCATTTTTGCATCAAGCAAAGTTGTTCCTTTTCGGTAATGAAGAAGGTTAAAGATAAGCAAGTGAAATCAAACAAAGATATCACTGAATAACAATTAGCACAACAGAGTAGTTTATCAAAGGGAACTTTAGCAACAGAACAAAAGTAGGGTACAAAAGCCACTGTACCCTACAATAGCAGTTCAGGAGCCCCTTTAGTGAAACTGAAGGAGGGAAAAAAATGGAGAGCATCTGTGAATGAGAGAGAGAGAGAGAGCGAGAATATGAATATGATTATGAATGTGTCACACTTGAAAGGCTGAGGACCAGAAAATGTAGGTATAGAACAAACTTTTCAGCATGGTTGTGTCAGGAAGTGTGTTTAAACCCATGACAGGTTCTGAGCTATCTCTACAGATTCATGTCTTAAACAGCCCTCAACAAATCCTCATGGAATGAGCGATTCTCATGAATCTAAAAAGCCATTGAACAAAGTAAAAGGATACACATGCCCACCTGGGCTCTGCAAGGGGGTACCTAGAAACCAACCAGGGATTTTTAGCTTTGTCTCAGAGCTTAGTTGAGCCAGAAATATTCTCCAAAGGCTAACTTTATATCCTTCTAATTCTGAACATACCTTCTTGGGTTAGCTTTTTTGCTGCTGTAACAAAATACTTGAGAATAACAACTTAAAGGAGTAAAGCTTTTTTTATGGCTCACAGTTGCAAACAGTTCAGTCCACAGTTACTTGCTCCATTGCTTTAGGCCTGCAGCAAGGCAAAAACAACATGGCAGAGGGCAGCAGAGGAAAGATGCTTACTTCATGGCAGCCAAGAAACAGGCGGACAATGAAAAAGCCTGAAAAGCTGGGAACCAGATTTAGTTCCCAAGATCACACCCCCATATCCACATCCTTCAAGTAGGCCATACCTTCTAAGTTTCTATTACCTCGCAACAATACCATCAAATGATGATCTCATCAATGGACTAATCCACTGATGAACCTAGAGCCCTCATGATCCAATCACCTTTCAAAAGCTCCACCTCTGAACACATGAGACTTCTGGGAGACATTTTAGATCTAAAACAATAACAGAGCATGGTATAGAAAAGAAACTTGTGGCTTTTTTCCCTCTTCAGAGGATGAAATTTTTAATAGAGACAGTACTACCTAGGATGCTTTTCATGATGTCTTGAAAGTTAACTATTGAATGACTAAGCAGGAGAATGAATGGAAGGACAGATGGATGCCAGGAACACATCAATGCCACTGCTTAGAGAGGGTGGACTTGGTTTATCCCAAGGAAGGCCCATTTCAAAACAACCTCACCCACTGTCTGGTAGGGGAAGGCAGAGAATGCTGTCAGAGTATGAAACTTTATCTCGGATGTTGTTTTTGTAGCAACATACTACACAGTACTTTAATCTCACTCTAACTTTAAAAAAGGCTATGCTTAACTCCTGAAGACGGCATAGTGTTTTAAAATAACTGCCCAAAGTCAAGAACAAAAAGAAAACTGTAGTTTATATATTTGTCTGTAAAATGTATAAGTTTATTTCTGAACATGAAGACCCTGTCAATTGTATAATAAATTATTTTACACACTCTTCATGCATATTTTAATATCCTCCCATTAACGAACAGTACACAAAAGATAAAAAGATACCAGCTCACTGAGCAAGCCCCTGCGATACTTGTATCAATGGTACAGATAAGGTTTTAAGCAAGGGTAACAAGCACAGAACTGATAGCCACAGGGCAGATAATGATGTCTTTCTGGAAGGTGGGAAAAACACTTGACAGTAGCCTACTTTGTTTTTGATTCACCAATTAATTTTCTAGAAAGAAGCACATGTCAGAACCCCTGAGGTTACACAGCTGTTCCTGTCTCATTCTACCTTTGTGAATGAATCAAAACAACCCAAGTAGTAAACAGACATCGGGAACTTTTGCACAAAGCCAGTGCTAGGATCAGCCAAACCAATCACATTCTATACATCTGAATTTCCACCTGGATTGGCTGTAGCTGATAAGTAAGTCATTTCACATTCAGGATTAAGTAAGTCCCAATTAACAGGAAAGAGCTATGCTAGACACTGTGAATGCATCACATAAGAACAAATCAGGCATTTATCAAGGGCTTAGAACTAGTCGGGGTGAAGAGACAACCAAGACAATTCAGAAATAACAGAATGAGGTAAGATAAACTGACCATCTGGGATGAAAGCAAAATGGTGCTATGAAGAAAGATGCCAGAAACTGTCTCTGGCTTCATAAAAAGAAAAATACCAAAAAGAAAAGAAAAGAAAAAGAAAAGATGGAATCTATCTGAAATAGAACTTTACAGCAGTAATGACCAAAAGCATCAGGTAAAACTAGAGAGGTAGAGAGTTTTGATTCATTTTAAAAGATGAAAACACAACACACCTAAGGGAAAACATTCACTTTTGTATCACAACAAACTTCAGAACTTTAAAATGTTATGGAGGATTCATAGAATCCACTGCCAAAGAGATAAAAGAGAGATACTGCACCCAGTAAATGAAAGCAGGCAAGGACCAAAAAAGACTCCCACGGACTGATGACCAGAGGCCTGTTAGGAGGGGCTGAGTGCAGAGAGCACTTCCTGTGGGAGAGAATTCAGACTGGGCAGAGACAAAGTCCCGCTGGCTGACCTGGCCCTAAGGAACACATCCAACTTGGTCGTGACAAACGAGGCAGAACATGCTTGCTCATGAGGAAGAAGGGACGGATAGAGGACAGAGGGCTAAGTATCGAGTCTGATGGAACGCAGAGTGGCGGACAGGGAGCAGTGGACACACGTCAGGCGTGGGATGCTCCTGGACTCCTTCACTTGCACTTTATTCATTACAAGACAACCCGCAAAGCCAAAGGCAGAAGCCAGTGGTTCATGAAATAATTACAGTTAAAGGTCTGGAATGCTTCCAGTAGAAGAAAATTCGATGATTACTTTTGTTTACAGAGGTACAAATAATTTAGATCTAGGATTGGCCTTTGATGTACACCAGCGTATTTGTAGGCACTAGCTCATTCTTCTCAGTTTTAATTGCAAAGTGGGTGTTAATGGTGAAAATGAAGTGAGTAATCCCAAAATGTGGTTGGAAGTAAAAAAAAAGAGCTCATAATAACACCAGATCATAACTCTCTGGGAGGTTGAGGCAAAAAGATTTCACGGTTCCAGCCCAGCCCAGGCAATTTAGCAACTTAGTGAGAACCTACCTCAAAGTAAAAAATGTAAAATGGAGGACCCTCAGTCCAAAGGCCCTGCATTCAATCCCCAGCACAACACATGCATGCACACATGCACACCCCACGAGTGTATGGATCCACAAGAAGAAAGAGCAGCTGAGAATAAATTCCAAATCTGTTACTAGGTACCACTGTTATCTGTTATCTGTACCACTTATGTCCCTTTATGTAAAACAAAAATGATTATAATTGTCTCCTGGGACTGTGAGAAAATACAGCAAGAAAATATTTTTGAATTACCTGATATAGGGCACAGGCCAATTAATTAGTGTTAAATAGTAAATATCAGTTTCTCTCTGCTAGTTGTGCTGTGAAACTAGGCTTTCTTCCATGGTAAGCAGCACTAATAAAAACGCTGAATTATTTTTAACAAGTGCAATATTAGCAAGATGACTCAGTAATAACAAGGTCAGGCCTAAATGTCTGTTACTAACGAATACTATAAAATGTTTTATAAAAAAAATTTCTCTGGGTATAGAGTAGGTGGGTAACTGGTACAGTTAAGGAAAAATATACATTGAGAAATTTGTATAGTCAAGCCTGGAGATTGCTGCTTTGATATCTACAGTAATGTTTTTCTAATATTTTCATAATACTTTATAATACTAATTAAATTAATAGGGGCATATAATACTACTTAAATTAATAGGGACATATAAATTAATTTATAATACTAATTAAATTAATAGGCCCTAATTCCAAAGAAGCATGAGAGCCTTCTCAGTGGGAAAGATAGTGTAGATCTTTTTCTGAGCTTAGCCTAAGACTAAGCCTACAGGAGTGCTATTCTTTTAAAATAAAAAATTATCCTTCACAAAACCAGAGTACTAAGTGTTTTCAGAACAAAAAGCTTCCTACTGACCCTCCAGTCCAATGGACAATAAACTGTGATGTTGAGAAATTAGTATAAAGGATGGCAATTTAAATATAAGCTTTGTGTATGAAATAAAACTAATTCAAGGGGAAATGTAGAATTTCAAATGCTCAGTAGCAGAAGTGTAAAAGATGAGTTTTACGTACATTGTATTTTTAAGATTTTGCTTGCTGCGGTTAATCATTTAGCAATCCACCCTCAACTTATCACAGTACCAACCCAGAAAGTACACATCAATGCACACCAAATGACAATTACTAAATTATTTGTACCCCTCGAAACAAGTGATCACAGGATTTGCTTCTACTAGAAGTGTTTCAGGCCTTTAATTCTAATTACTTTAGCACAATTTTTTTTTTTTTTTGAGACAGGGTCTCATTATGTAGCCCAGGCTGGCCTCAAACATGCAGCAATTCTCCTGTCTCAGCCTCCCAAGCAATGGAATCATAGGTGTGCACTACCACACTCTGCTTATTTCAGTATAAAATTGGTATACTTTGCATAGGTATTTTATTACTGCTATTTCATAAGCATGAATAGCTCAGCTTCAATTAGAAAAGGGATGTAGATGCAAGCTGGGCAAGAAGACAACAGTGAATTTTAGCACATGAGATACATTACAGACATGTAGTATAGGAACATAACTTGAATGAAGGCACCACATCCTAATTCATCCCAGGAAACTGCACACATACACCTTCATCCACCAACCCAACTCTAGGTGGTACTCAATGATGGTCAAGATTTTTTTTTTTACTTTATAATAATGCAAAAACATACCCAAATGACCACTGTATTCTTTACTTACTTTGGGTACAGTATTCTATATACACATGAAATATTTAATACTATTATACATAGGCTTTGCTTGTTTTTGCCCAACCATAGATTAATGTAAGGGTTCTGTGCACATTTAATGTAGGCTAGGCCATGCTAAGCTATATGATAGGTTAGGTGTATTAGGTGCATTTTTTTACTTGTATTTTTCAACATATGGCGGGTTTATTGAGATACAACCCCATCATAAGCTAAGGAGCACCAGAACTAATAACAATACTTTTTTCTATTCTAAAATTCTGGCTGCATACTTGGCTCCATCATAGTCTTACCTGATGTATCTCTCTGCTTTCGGCCCTACTAATCATCATTATTATAGATATTCCCTCTTCACTGTTATTTTATAATAATTCTTTTATCAAATCTTATTCTTATTCAAAACTCTGAGAATCCTCAGCCACATCAGACATAGCAGGCAGAGGTAGAGCCATTGTACTCCCAACCTCCAAGAAAATTAAAAGAAAAAAGCAAGCATACTAGGGCTGAGGCTGGTTTGGTTTGGTTTGGTGGTACTGGGGATTGAACTCAGGGTCTAGGCAAGTGCCCTATCACAGAGCTACATCCCCAGTCGTTTCTTTTTTTAATGTTATTTTGAGAAGGGATCTCACTAAGTTGCCAAGACTGGCTTCAAACTTATGATCCACTCCCTCAGTCTCTCAAGTAATTACAGGCATGGGCTACCATATCCAGCTAGCATGAAGGTTTTCTTGAAGAGTTGATTGTTAGATTTTTTTTAATTCCAAGATAATGATACCAAAAAGCCAATATTCTGTAAAGCTTATCTATAATCTTACAGCTATAGCACAACTTCACTGCATTAAACATATTCCTATGATAATTAGCATGGTTTGAAAAATATTCTGCCCTAATTACATAGAGGATCTCTGTTTTTACTGTCTAACTTGAATATTTAATCCAGCCCTCTCCCCCTGGATCCCTGATACCTATTCCCTCCCCTCCATTAGAGAGGACAACCCAGGAGCAAAAGCAACATTCCCAGTGTCGTGCCCTACTATGTGCCACCCTCATCCAGAACCACAGCTGTGCCCACCCCCTCGTCCAGAAGTGCATGGGGACCTATTCGCTTCTCACCATTTTACCAGCTGCCCCCATCCCCGAACTCCCAAAGCTATGGTCAAGCAATGAATGTTGGTGGCTCCACTCCCTCCACTGATGATGCTGAGCTTTGCACACTACTGCATAGCACTAGGATCAGCGCTGAGGACTAACCATCACATTTTTAGTCCTACTCCCTTAGAAGAACTTAACATGCAAGGAAGTAGCTAACTTGTGAGTAGTGAAAATTTGGAAAACAATTAAAATAAGCTTATCATTACATTGTCAGTTAAGTAAGAGTAATATCCACAAACTGTATGCAAACAAACACTTTAATATCATGGTACTTTATTTTACAAAAGACTACCTTTAGAAACCAATGAACTCTGATAAAAAGAAGTTCACCATTAAGTTTGGTAGAAGAATTTCTTTTGATTGAATCTCTTGTATCTACACCAACTATTTAATATTATCAGATGTTTGTAATGCACAAATGGAGCACGATTAGGGTAGGCCCTGGTACCACAGCAGCATCAACACAGGAGAGCACTACAGCACTTGCAGCATGCTGAGGTTCAGATCATCCATCAACATCTGGATTCTAATGCTGAGCTACTAATGAGCTGTTTTGGGGATGGCACCTTCAAGTCTCTTTCTTCATCTAGACTCTGCATTCCTACCGCTCTACCTCAAAGGGATTTTGTGGGGATTACTGATGTCTGAGAGATCTTTCATCTTTGGGGATGAAAGGTACTAATGAGTATTTTGTTAAGAATCACTCCCACTCTACCCTATGGAAAGGTTCCAAGCTCCTCTTGGGAGGGTGTCTGCTACAGGTAGGAAAATGCTGTTTGAAGTAGAGAAATCACAGTAGACTTAATTATGGGGAAGTGGAGAACCTCAGCGTTAAACAGAGAGCAAGAAGCCCTGCAATTCTAATTTTTCCTTACCTCGATGGCAGGTATAACCTTGAGCTTGATTTTCTTGCTCCATAAATCCAAACTAAGCACACAAAGTCCCTATCAGAAGTGGAGCTTATAAAGAGGAAATCAAACTGAAGAGAAAACATTTGCAAAAAGACCATGATTACATAACATGGAACTTGGCTTACAGTTTCGGGCCCTTCTGTAGAAGTCAATTTGAAATAAGAAAAGGACCAGGCACAACTAAAAATGGAAAATTCCTTAGAAAGTCATTTAAACTTGAACCACAGACTTTTAGTGGTATCTAATAATAAACTGACTTAATTCCCAAAAGTAAACAAGATTTTAATTCTGTTGATCATAGATTATAGCACTTCCTTGGTAAATTTTTTTTCATTTTTCACAAAATCTAAAATAAGGACAAATACTATACAGTGTAACAAGGCTCAGTACCCAGGGTATGAGTACACAGTACACTGTATGGTATAAGGCTCCATCTTATTTGATTTCTCAGCTTCCCACCCACTGCTGATTGTTTGCATCATATGCTGACTCCTCAGCCTCCCTCCTGAGCTTCCCCACCTGCAGCCCCTCCTAGATCGTACCTACCTTCCTCAGGGCTCTAGGCATAGTCCTCACCCCCGCACCTTCAATATTATCTTCCAGGGTAACCACAGTAGTCGAGTTTCCCAGACCCTGGCCCACTTATGTACTTACTGGATAAGCCACCCCTAAATCAGCAAGACTCAGACTAAACCCTGCTTTGCCCCCAAACTGGACCTCCTTCAGTGTACCTGACCTCCTGCCTAGCCACTCACAAAAGATACAAACCCTTCAGTTATCCTCGGCTTGCTTCTCTCTTCCCCATCTTGCACACCACGGGGGTCATTAAGTCCTATGGCTTCTCCTCCCTAAACCTCTCTTTAATGTGTGCTCCCCTTTCCTCTGCCCTCTGCCTCCATTCAGAGTCTCACAGCCTGGCTGCAGCTCTGCCACAGCCAGAAAGTTTTACAGTGGCAACCTGATCCGATATGGTCCACTCTGAAACCCCTCAGTGTTAGCCATGCCTCACAGTATAAAGTCCCAAGCTTCTTTTCATGGCACACAGAGCA
This sequence comes from Hydrochoerus hydrochaeris, assembly GCA_004027455.1. Lineage (NCBI taxonomy): Eukaryota > Metazoa > Chordata > Mammalia > Rodentia > Hydrochaeridae > Hydrochoerus > Hydrochoerus hydrochaeris. Next base: position 151,423 of record PVLA01002540.1, on the reverse strand, counting down.
GCACACTGCCTTTCCAGCTCCTGTCCTCCCAGACACCAATGGAAACTCCCTGGAGCACAGACATCACACCACAAAGTTCAAATCCTGCCATGCCTCTGACCCTGGCCCAAACACTCTCCCCTACTACTCTAGGCTTAACAAATTTCTCTTCATTCCCAAAACAAACAGAAGTGGTTCTGAGACATCTTTCTTAAATTAACATCTTGTCATGAGAAAAATAATTGTTTATTTTCAGATATCCCTCTAAACCCCATACATGCTTCTACTCAAGTCCTTACTCCCATGTGCAAAGACTATTTTCTTCAACACCCACCTATTTAACTAGGCCATAAACTCTATTCAGGGTGATAAAGAATATATGACCAATGAGTGTTAAATGAATGACTTAGTGAATGAATACAAAAAATTCTGGAATATAACAGTCCTCTTCAATTTTTTTCTATTATTCATAAAACCAGTTACTTCAAGTTCAACTGTTCTACATATCTTGAAGATTTCATAGAGATAGCCTACATGCCTACCTATTCATTTTCATAACATTTAAACACACCTTTTAAAAATGTGTATCGGGCCTGGGATTTAGCTCAGTGGCATAAGCGCCTGCCTGACAAGCACAAGGTTGTGAGTTTGATCCCCAGTACCACAAAAAATAAAAATTTGTATCTTACACATTTAAATTCCACTGGGCTCAGTCAATGAGATACACATAAACTGAGTCTCCACCCATACCTCAGGGAATTAACATGGGGACAAAAATTTTCCTTTAAAAGATCAAGGTAGGGGTCACTGGAAAAACAGGCAGCCAGCACACTGCTCTAGTAAGTGGCTGTGGCCTCCCAAGCCATGGCCACCCCAGGGCAAGAACCATATCAGCATTTCTTGAGATCCACACCATGTTGGAACTTGGGATGCTGGGAAAACAGGCAGCCAGCACCATGCTCTGGTAAGTGGCTGTGGCCTCCCAAGCTGCGGCTGCCCCAGGGTGAGAATCTATCAGCATTTCCTGAGATCCACGCCATGTTGGAGCTTGGGGCACTGGGAAAACAGGCAGCCAGCTCACCGCTCTGGTGAGCAGGTTAAGAATCAAACATTCATCTCATCCCCCAACCCCCTGCTTCCCACCCCCACCCAGCAAGTGAGAGCCAGAGATCTGAGCATCTCTTGTGAGTTTGACTATATGTAGTATAGCAAATAAGGGGAATTTCCTTCTGCCATCTCTTTGAAGGCAAATATTTTTATCTCTATTTTGCTCTGTTCTGATCAATGGTATTGCTTTATTCAATATTCTGTTTTTATAATTTTGGTATTTCCTTCAATATTGCTCTACCTGATTGAAGGAACAACTATTGTGAAGAAAACCAGATATACTACTGTACCTGTTGCTGTTATCCCAGTAACCTGCTGTAAGGTTCTGTACAATTTCACTGCACTGCCTCAACTGGCTTTGTCCTGTCTTGTTCTACTGTATTTTACTACCTTCAAAATAAATAAATAAATAAATAAAATAAAAATTTTAAAAAGTAAATAACAAGAACAAAACAGATCAGTAAGATACTGAGCAACCTGAAACATGATATAACTAAACAGATAATGGACTTAAAAAACAAAAGGAGAAAAAGAAAGTGCTCTAAAGGATATAACTGCAAGTATTTTAACTGTGTAGGATTGATAACCATGTTGCTAAGTTTTTGTTGGATTGGTAAACAGAACTGTTTGCAGCCTGTTTGAATGTCCACTTTGTATGCTTTAATTTTGTAACTTGAACAACTATATCCAAGAAGACAATATGTAATGTATTAACTAGTAATTTCTTACTGGTTTTTTTTTTTTGAAATTCTGCATTGTTTCTACCCTTTTTTCTGTTTTGCTTTTTTCCCCCCTCTCTTTAAATAAAATTTTAAAAAAAGATCAAGGTAATCAATTTATAGTCTTTTTTTGTTGTTATTTCTCTTTGAATTTTATATAATACTGGTGATTGAAACCAGGGCCATGGACATGTCAGGTAAACATCACACCAGCAAGATAACTCTCCAGTCTTTTATTTCTTTGTTTTTTGTTTATTTGTTTGAGACAAGGTCTTGCTAAATTGCTCAGGCTAGCCTTGAACTCTCCATCCTCCTGAATCCTGCCATTGGGATTACAGGCATATGTCACCACATCCAGTTCACACTAACTGACTGTTTTGTTTTGCTTTTGGAGACAGAATCTTATTATTTGACCCAAATTGTTCTTGAACTCCCTGTGTAACCCAGACTGGACTTTAACTCACAATCCTCCTGCCTCAGCATTCCAAATGCTAAGAGTCCAGTCCAAATGCCCAGTTTAGAGTGGCACTTATGAGGTCTTTTGTCCTTATTATCACATTTCTCTGCTGAGTTCAACACAAAATCCTGAGCAACTGCCTTAAATATTTTTAGTGAATACTGACCACATGGTATAGGACTAAACCAAAATAAGCAAATCAAATTGCAATTAAAAAGAGGTACCTGTCCACATAGCACATTCCAGAGCTAGACAAGGAAGTTACAGAACAGTGCAAAAACTAACTTCGATATTTTTACTGTTTCATTTTCCTTAAATAACAGTGAGAAGCTACATAACTGATTCAAATCTGATGACAAAGCCAGTCACCTGAATTTTTTTTTCTATTATATCTTGGCTGCCATGCAAAATCTTCCTGTATTACTATATACAGTGCTAAAAGACATTGACTCCTTCCTACGATTTCACAAAGTAATTCCTTGTTTGTGGTTTCTTGTGTTGTTTTGGCACCTGCCTTCAAACAATTACAGGACTGCATTACTCCCAGGTGACCTACAAATATACACTATACTTGGTTACAGTTTCTCCGACAATATGTCACCATTTTTCCCCAGTCAACAAGGCTCTGCACATTCTGTGATGCAGCTTGAGTCAGAAAATGGAAAATCAGCTTTATGGTTTACTAACAGCTACCTGTGGCTATCAAGAGCTATAAACACAACAGAATTTCCTGAAGAGGAAAATGGAGCTAGGAGGAGCACAGAAACTCTAGAGGCAGGAACTCAAAGCCACAAGAGAACACAGGAGTCCTCATGAGAAGTTTCCACATTGCTTAGGGATATGAGACTTTCTCCAGGAAGAGTAAAAGGAGTTTAAATCAATTTTATTTTAAATATTTAAGGAGGAATTACCAGCAAACATGGTTCCAATTCCACTAAAGGTGGAATATGGTAACAGGAGGCACATGACTAACACTGATGGGGATTCAATGGCCTTTGGAACAGTTCTGGGCTGAGCCAACAGTCATGAGGGTCACCTCTGTGTGATGCAGACAGCCAAGCCTAGTGTGAGCTCGCTGGCCAGACTGGGGCCTGCTAAATTCGGATGCTAGGATGCCGAGTCTGTACCACAAGACCTCCACAAGGGCTTTTCTGATCCTACAAATCCAACAGGTTGAGATGATTGTAAACAGAAATATTTGTAGGGAACTAATCAACAAATCTTTAACATATGGTCAAATATCAGAAAAGTATGCAAAAAAAATTTTTTTCACTGAATTTTTAAAAGTTTATTATTAAAATCTGGGCTTGCTTCTCATTCCTGAGAAACTAAGGGCAGACCAGAGCTAAGCAGGAAAGACACACAAGAAATATGACACAGGAGCATCATGAAACCCTGCAGTCTGTCCACCCAGAGCTTTTTTCTGGCTGGCCCCCTCTGAGAGTTCACCTGAACACACACCACCTCCATATACAAGGAGAAATTCTTCCAGGCCAGGACTTCACACAAGCAAAATCGCACAGACTTCACTTCTCCTCATGATCTGGGTCTTTGCAATCTCCTATGTAATGTGATGTACACAATAAACAAAAACCAACAAAACAAGATGTAAACAAAAGTCCTGACAAAGACGGCATGATGAAAGGTCCATGACTCTGAGAAGCCTTCAGAGTACAGCTAGATCTTTAAAAGTTAAATGCTGCCACCCACACTAATGGAATTCCCCAACGCATCAAATACCTGGTCTCCAAATTATCAGCACAGGGTCAGTGGACAACTCAAGGTTATTAACACAAATTAGTAGCATGACTGGCTGCCAAATAAGCTTGAATATCTGCCCCTAACCCATGTCCAGCCAGTCACCAACCGAAGATGAGCTGGTTCCTCTTGGTGCCCTTTATTTTTACACAAACATAAAGAAAAAAAATCACACTTGAAAGTTAAAAAATGAAGTTATATTCTTGTAGTAAGGAAAAAGTTACACTTCATTTAAAAATAATGAGGTCATATGGGATAAGAAGAAAGGTAATGTACAATCATTCCCACTGGCTTATTCTTAGTATTATTTGCAATGCTTCAATACAACTACAAAAAGGAATGGATTAACACTGTGTATATGTAAACAAAAAAAACCCTGGCAATACCTCACTCTGGGGAAGGGGAAGGCTGAGGAAGAAAGGGAAGGGGAAGAGATAAAGGGAAGATGGGGGAAGGAGGATACAGGGGACCAAGGGAGTGTGGGGAGGTGAGATGCCCCTTTTCTCTGCAGCAATATCCAAACCTGGAGAGAAGGATGCCTACTTTCTTTTCAAAGGCTTGCACACAGGTTACTTATTGCACAGGCCATGGAATATGGTTATGGAGCCTAGTTTTAATATTCAGACCCTGTCCCCCCTCCACCTGGAATTACTCAAAAGCATTCTGCCCCACTGAGATCGTAGCTACAGTAATAAAACCCCAGTGAGAAACCTCCTGCTGGGCCTGCCCATGCTCACTCCTCTTGGTTCTAGGCCAAACCGCAAGTTCCAAGGAAGTCAGATATTCAAATTCCACCCCAAACTACATTCACAATTCACAATGAAAGCATAGCAAGCCAGATACATAAACCCAAATATAATGGGGTGTTTTTCAGAAATGATAATCACATAATAAGCTTTTGAGTTATGCAATTTTCATGCCCTCAAGCTGCAAAAGCTAGACTAAGTTTAGCTAGACTTCAGATTTCTTAAATGTGAAGTACTGTATTTTTTTCACCCAATTCTCACCAACAACATGCATAGTTCTATACTCATAAAGGTCATGTTTCAGGTAATATCAAGCCTGCAGAGTGAAAAAAAGATACAGATAAATTCTACGGAAGAATTTATAGGTAAGGGCTGGGGAATTTAGCTCAGTGGCATAAGCACTGGCCTGGCAAGCGCAAGGTCATGAGTTTGACCCCAGGTACCAAAAAAGAAAAAAAAGAATTTACAGGTGAATTTTGGGACTGTCAATAAAACCCTATAAGCCAAGATGCTAAGCTACTTATTCATTCCTAGTTATCAGGAGAGAACTATCAATTTTCAAAGCTATAAGATATCTGGCTTTATCAACATGTTATGAGGCAAGCACTGGCCTATCATCATTTGCTCCAAGATCCTCTACAGTGTTTCGCAAGATAATTAATTCTACAGGTTCCTATGTAAATATTGACCATATTTACTTATTTGTTGTTTCTGTATAACTTCTGCTTTATCATTTTTATTCTTTTTATCTACTTTTTTTTTTTTTGGTCTGTTTTGTTTTGATTCAGAATCTCATTATGCAGTGCAGGATGGCCTTGAACTTGCTATGTAGCCCAGGTCAGCCTCGAACTCACAAGGATCTTCTTTCCTCAGCCTCTCAAGTCCTAGAATTTTAGGCATGTGACACCACACCTGGTACCTTTTATCTATTGTTACTTAGTTTCACTATTTTATATCAATCTGTATGCTATAAAATACCTTATTCAGTTATAACATACATGCAATAAAATGTTCAAATCTTAAATGTTAAATCTTAACACTTTTTATATATGTATATACTAATTTAATTATTATAAAAATATATATACACACATATATATAGTGCAGGAAATACACAACTTTACATGTGTACCAATGTGCACACACACACATACACACACACACACACCAACATACTCTCCATCCTTGACAGTGCAGTAAAACTGTGGCATAAACAATTGACCACAATATGATCAACTACTAAAACATCGCTTTTTGGCTGTGGAAAAAAAACATTTAAAGTATCATTTACAATGTGATGCAGAGATCTTGTTACTTTATTTCTTGATTTTGAATCACCATCCCTTTTATTAAATCATATTGCCTTGCCACTAAATCTGAACCTGTTATTTTCTTCAGAAAAATGTTAAAGTTACATATCAGGGGAAAAATACTTGAAAATCACATATCCAATAAAGGACTTTGCATATTTAATTATATATATTTAATTAAAACTCAAAAATAAAATCAACACAGTGGTATTCATTTAAATTGGCAAAAGATTAGAACAGACACTTCCAAGAAGATATACACATGGCAAATGAAGACATGAAAAGATGTTCAGCATTGGTAGACATTAAGGAAATGGAAATTCAAACCACAATGAGATATCACTATCTGTTACAATGGCTAAAATAAAAAATAAGCTGATAATCCAAAAAGATGCTGCAAATATGGAATAATAGATGAGAATACAAAGCAATAAAGTAACCTTGAAAAATAGCTTAGTAGTATACTACAAAAGTAAACATACATTTACTACACAGTGCATCAGTCCCATTCCTGTTTACCCAAGTGAATTATAATCTTACGTAAACCTGAACACAAATGTTTATGGCAGCTTTATTCCTAACTGCCACATTTGTCCTTCAGCAATCAAATGATTATCAAACAGTAATATGGAATACAATAGACTATTAGCAATAAAAACTGACTGATTCAGTAGCCTAGATGAATTTTCACTGCATTCTGCTAAGTGAAAAACATTTAGACCAAAAAGGCCCAAACAGGCCAAAAAGGCTACATCCTTTAGATCTCCATTTACTTGAGATTCTGGAAATGGTAAAATTCTAGGGACATAAACAGGGGCTGCCAGAGGGTGGGAGAATCATACAAGGAAATATTTAGGGTGACAGAACTGTTCCACATGGCCTTGTAGTGCTACAAACATGACTCCATGCATTTGTTAAGAACCCAGAGAGCCACAAAACAGCGAACTAAACTATTATACATGCTTTTAAAAACACAATCCAGGGGGCCGGGGATTTAGCTCAGTAGCATAAGTGCCTGCCTGGCAAGCACAAGGTCGTGAGCTTGATCCCCAGTACTGCAAAACAACAACAACAACAACAACACAATCAGGGTGTCAAGAAATCTCAGGATAGAATGAGACCAATGTGATTATAACCCCATGGTGTGGCTGAGGGAAAAGGAACTGATCTAAAAAAACTTTGGGGAGAACCATCAGCGTCTCCTGAGATCTGTGTCAGGTTGGAACTTAGGGTGTTGAGAAACTAAGCAACCAGCTCGCCACCCTGGTAAGGTGCTGTGAGCCTACCAGTACAAGGGCTGAGATTCAAACATCCATCCCCGCCTCTTCCCCGTTAGCAAGTGGGAGCAGAGATCTGAGCATCTCTTGCGAGGTTGACTATATGTCATATAGCAAATAAGGGGGATTTCCTTCTATCATCTCTTTGAAGGCAACTATTTTTATCACTGTTTTGCTTTGTTCTGATTAATGGTATTGCTCTATTCAATATTCTGTTTTGATAAGTTCTATAATGTTCTGTATTGCCTTTGATTGATATACCTGATTGAAGGAACAACTATTGTGAAGAAAATGAGATGTACTATAGTACCTATTACTGTTATCCCAGTAACCTGCTGTGAAGTTCTGTACCAATTTCACTACACTGTCTCAAAAAAAAAAAATACTGGAGAAGTTAAAGCACTTTCTTAGCATGCACAAGATATGGGTTCAGTCCTCACTGCTGTGAATAAAAGGGGGGCCGGAAGGAAGGAAGACTGACTGGGAGGGAAGAGGAAGGAGAGAAGGAAGGAAGGGTTAAGAAAGAAAAAAAAGAGAGAGAAAGAGGGAGAGAGAAAGAAAGAGAAAGAAGAAGGAAAGGAAGAGAAGGGAAAGAAAGGTTTAATCTCCATGTTTTTATATTTCCAATCTCTTGCAACTGATTTCTACTTTCATTCCACTATGTTCTGATAAGATGCAAAAAGTTTTCAGTTTTTGTGTTAACACACATTTAATGCCTTAAGACAATTTTTGAGAATGATGTTTGTACTGGGAAAGAAAGAAAGAAAGAAAGAAAGAAAGAAAGAAAGAAAGAAAGAAAGAAAGAAAGAAAGAAAAGAAAAGAAAAGAAGAGAAGAGAAGAGAAGAGAAGAGAAGAGAAGAGAAGAGAAGAGAAGAGAAGAGAAGAGAAGAAAAGAAAAGAATGCATATCCTCAAAAAAAAAAAAAACACTTTGGAACCCAATATTCTTACTAAATAGTATAAGCTATCAACAAAAAAGAAACCAAAAACTACAAAACATTGTACTATAGTTAGTAAGTTTATTGGTAGCAGGGGCACAAGCTGGCAGTTCTGAAACTGCAGAGAGTGACATTGAACAAATCTGTAAATAGGGTGTAGATAAGAGGATCTAAGACTTTCAATGTCAAAAAAAAGTTACAAAAGAGGAAGGCTGGAATAAATTCACCGCTGGATTATAGTTGATGCACCAGTGTGAGCTCATGTCTTTTTTTTTTTTTTTAAACAAATGTAGGTAAATCGAGCCAAACGTGAATATAAATTTATATGGACTTGGGGATATTGGGATACACTCACATGTATCTAAATATATACACAGATAGGAACAGAAATAAGAGATATTATGAACATTATCATTTTTATTTGGACTGATAGGTATGTAGGTATAAACTGTGTATACAGTACATGGATTAGAATTTATAGGACTATTTCCTACCTATGCTCATTGAGAAGTCCTAAAAGCTGTGACACTCGGTAGCAGTTAGTACATCTTGCTTCCAGTTCCTGGTTTCTAAGCACAGTATCATTCCCAAATGCAAACCAGGACGCCTTGGAAAAACAGCCAGTTCTAGGAATGGGGTGAAAAGATGAAAGATGAGTCAGTTACATCCTGCCATGCAACAACAAAATAGCCAATCCTGAAGAACAACCCAACAATGATAACATTGACTTACAACCCAAAAAATAAATGGCCATGAGTCCACACCGACTTAAGTAAATAAACAAATGAGGGAGAAAAAAACAACCTTCCTGACAAAAATTCTGGTTAACATAGAAGAGGGCTAGGGGCAGGTCAATGGCAAAACGTTTGCCCAGCATGCACAAGGTCCCAGGTTCCATCTCGCCACTGGCCGACCAGGATGGGGAGGCACACAGAGAAATGAGGGAAAAAGTCATAAATAGAGCACCACATCCTTAACTACCACAGGCAGATGAACAATAAAAGCAGCAGGCAGCAGAGGAAACTTGAAAGAGAGAAGGTATCCACAAGGCTTCAAAGGTTACCTTCCCAAACTTGCTAGACATTGCACTAGTTTTCAGATACAACCACATATTCCTTAATACTCCTTCCTCCAGGAAGTGGAGCAAAATCTCTCTTCAAGAGGGACCTGGGCCTGGAAATCTACTTCTAGTAAACATAGAAAGCAAAAAGCAGTAATTTCAACTGTAGAGAAACCTGCCTACCATACTAACCAACTGACGAAGGTTACCATCACCAGAAGTCAGTCATGTTGGCATCTGGTGCCTACAGGATGTAGGGAGCAGGGCACACTGCCTTTATGGTGTTCTTCCCAAAATCTACAACCTTATATCCACCTGTGCCAAACGTCAAGTGTAAATACAACATTCTACAAAATTACTGATTATTACTTGTAAAAACTGCTAAGCTCATGAAAAAATGAAAATCCAAGCATCAGTCATGGACAGGAAGATAAAAAGGAGACATAAAAATTAAATGTAATGTAGAATCTCAAACTGGATCTGGTAACAGAAAACACATCAGTGAAAAAACTGGGAACAGTCCAAACTAGTGTGTGGTTCGACTAATATTAATATTTTGTACCAATGTTAATTTCTAGTTTTGACACATGACACATCTTTCTACAATGTACAGGTAAATCCTAATAACCTTTCAAACTACAAGGGTCCTTTTACTTCAGCACTTTGCATACCTACGCCAGGTGATAGGACTCAGTAAATGATTGCTTAGGGAATAGGTTCATTAGTGAATTACTAACATTAAAATCAACAAACACTTATCTAATATCTACTTATCCAAAATCCCTCCAGGATTTTCCAAGCTAGAATTGCTTCTTTGGCTGCATGTTAAAGCCACCTGAAGAAACTTTAGTCATATTACTAATGCTCAAGCCTCAACTTCCAAGTTCTGATTTAGCTGTTCTGAGAGGAGGCAAGTTGAGACCCACGAATCTAGTCAAAGGACTAGGAAATAAACACCAAAATACATGTGTATAGAAGTACTAAATTCCAGGAGTAGCACACAATTTAGCACCCAGACCTTGGGATCTTGAACTTTAATACCAGAGAATTGGGGATCATGGAAACAGATGACATCAAAACAGGGCAAACCCACAATGACAGGGTACGCCAAAGGGGTGCAGGAGCCAATGGAAACAGCTCCCGATAGCCAAAACTGGAACAATTTGACCAACAAAATAAATATACTAATGGATTATAGCCTAAAGTATAAAATATCCATGGACTCATACTGATATAAATGTCAGACTGAAAAACACAAATCTCCAGTACAGGACTACAAATGATTTGTGTATGTTTTAACCTCAGAAAGTGGTACATAACTCCTGCTCCAAGTGGGGCTGTGCACAGTGACGTTCATCTATGGTACAGTACAGAGAAAGAGAGAAAATAGCTTTACAGTGGAGAAACATAACAAAAATATAATCAAGCCAGGCGATCAAGGTTCACATCAACAGTGACAAGTTATATTGATACTACATGCCTTTGATATCATGCGATAGTAGCATTTTGCTACTTTCTCCCCAAAACACAGTAGCTGAGTAGTGAGGGACATACTACCAACTATTTCACTGGTCACTCTCAAATTATCAAGGTCCTCAAAAGAAGGAAAACATGAGAAATAGCTACAGCTAATGGGAAGCAAAGGAGATAGGATGACTACATATAATATGGCGCCCAGGATGGGATTCTGGATCAAAAGAAAGAAATTAGGCAAAAAAGAAATTCTGAATTAAATGTGATACTAATTTATTGATTGGGGGTGAGGGTTAAGAGAGACTCTCACTGTATAATCTGAATTGGCATTAAACCATTAGGCTGGCCTCAAACTCACAATAATCCTTCTGCCTCAGCCTCCTGGGTGTTGGGATTATAAGCCTGCAGGACCAAGTCTAGCTAGTGTGGATTTTAGTCAACAATAAAATGTCAATATTGTTTCATTCATTGTAACGAAGGTATAATAATAATGTAAGAAGTTAATGTGAGGGCACATGGGTGTGGGTTATACAGGAACCCTATATACCACCTTTATAATCATTGTATAAACCTAAAATTGTTCCCAAAAAAGAAATTTACTAAATGAAAAATAAAATTGTCAAAGAGATAAATGAAGGGCATCATTACATTGTCATGATCAGAGAATTAAGAAATTGCTAAAAAACAGTTCACAAATACAGAAAGTAATGAGATGTGAGCAAAAGCTCTCCAAATTCCCAGGGCTTACAAGAACTACCAAGAGATCCTTTAGATCCAATTAGACAGGAATATAAGCATACAGAGAAACTAATAAAAAAATTTTAATAAACTATTTGTAACACAAAAATACTCTGAAAGCTAACAATTAATTTTAAAAAGGTTTTTCTGTCCATCAGTGTTTAATTCTTTACCAAACACTTCTTTCTCCCTCTCATATGGGAAGGAGAATGTATTCATTCACTCATACTCACAAATTTTTGTATCCTTATATAAAAAGATCTTTCCAAATTAAATATTCACATTAAGGGAAGATCTTACATATAAAATAAAATCTATTTCAGATTTCAGAAGACACATCCCCAAACCTGATTCAAGAAAACATCTTACTGATCTTGTTTAAGATACCTAAGATACCATATATATGTATATATGTTTTGGTATGTGTGTATGTGTGTGTGTATATATATAACTTTACATAACTTTACTGCAATGGCTGATTCTTCAGGAATCTCATGGGGAATCGGCATATTCTTACTTCTTTGGAAAACGTCTGCTCAGAAGCACATACTATTTCTGACATGTGCGAGGATGTTGTGGAGTCTTTAAGCTGCTGTTTTAACACAAGTACTTTGATTTCAACACGTACCACAAAAGGAATAAGCCAAAAAAGCTCTGAGAATATGCACAGGCCAGAAAGACACACTGACTTCTTGTTCTAATGAAATATGCTCTGGAAAGATCAGTGATCCAGACCAAACTCTTCTAACACTAGACACACCCAAACAATGACTCCATAAGTGAAGGAAATGGCTCCAGACCATAATTCCACAGCCAGCAAACAAGTTCCAACTTCCTGCAACCACACAATGTTCTCATCCATCTCTTACACACACAATCCAAAATTATGTCCATTGGTATACAGACCACAAAAATTAATCACTGTTCATAATTAAACTGCAGACTTTAAGATGTGGGTCCCAGCTTTCTATCCACAACTGTTATAAAAGCTAAAACAAATATACTGAAGCTTTCTAAAATGATACCCTACAGTAAATATCACAATTTTAAGTACTTTGACCAATACAACAGCAGGTTCTTTATACAACACTTTCAATATTACATTTTTAAATGTTTGTCTTAAAGTATAAGTCCCTGTTATATCTATCAATACTTACAACATGCCACTACTGAATAATCCCTAAATTTCCTGTTTTCTTTCTTACATACTGATTTTCTTCTCTCTCCCTTAGTTCTATTTCCAAGATCTGTAATCATCATTTAGCACCAAGAGACAGTAACTTGTTTAGAAACTGTCTTTCAAGAGACCTCCTTGAACCCCACCGTTTGTTTCGTTGTTTTGTTTTGGTGTGTATGTGACACTGGGAAGGAATCTACAGCCTTCACACTGAGCTACATCCTCCGACTCATTTTTGTTATGTTGAGACACAATCTCACTTAGTTCTAAACTTAGGTCGCTTAGTTTCAGGGTTTGAACTCAGCATCCTAGAGTGCTGGAATTACAGGTGTGAGCCTAGACGGCCTCAACCTAATGAATTCCCCACAGACCAAAGACAGCTGCTGCCTGAATGGAGGATGTATGTCACCAAGCTCCCCAGAAAGACAGAGTTTTATCTCACAAACAACACTTAACTCTTTAGCAGACCAGGCTGTTTGCATCAGCGTGACTCACACAGCAGGTACACATGCTGATTGCAATCAGGACAGTCTGCTGAGTTTGGACACAGAAAGAGAGGGATCAGCTGGGCAAAATGAAATGACCCGGCACAGCCCTCTCTGCAGGAATTCTCTGTCAATGAAGGAAAATGTTCCACGTTTGTAAGATGTGCTAACCGCACGGCTGAGGTTACATGCACAGATCTCATGGGTCGGTCTTTGCTAAGATGATTCTGTACATCTCTGCTGAAATTCATTATGCACCATTTTATAGTCAAACTTTCAAAGAGAAAAAAATTCTCAAGTTTTCAAGTCTTTAAGATCATAGTTATTTTTGTCTGCAAATATTATCAAATAGCAAGTGTTTTACTACTGACAAAATATACAGTAATGTGTTTTTGCTATAAATGTTATAAATAGTTATGAATTTTTTCTGAAACATTTTAAGCCAAAACAAAGTTGCAAGAATAGCTCCAGGAGTTCATAACATTCTCTATCATGTCTCACCATATTTGTTCCACTGCTTCCCATACACACAGTGTGATCAAAATATACTAAATGGGCTGGGCATTTAGCTCAGTGGTGTAAGTGCTTGCCTAGCAAGCACAAGGTCATGAGTTCAATCCCCAGTACAGAAAGAAAGAAAGAAAGAAAGAAAGAAAGAAAGAAAGAAAGAAAGAAAGAAAGAAAAACTATACTGTAAATATTGACATTTAAAAAATTTATGACAGTAAAAGACACTGTCACTAATCCCCCTCAAAATATTCCCCATTGCTTCAAACACACTTATCCAATTATTCTTGCTATTTTTCTGAAGCAGTTCTGGAAGTTCTCTTTCATGAGTGTTTTTATAAGCTGTGATCAAAAATGCAGTGAATGCTGCTGTTGCATGCCATTCAAAAGAAAGGCAGGCTTGTAAAACATCACAATGTGTCTTCATTCACTATACTCAGCAAATCTGGCACTGTGTGACTTCTAGCTCTACCCCAAAGTGAAAATGACCATGAAAGGTAAGAGATAACCACAGTAAGTACACAAAACAGTTTATCATGGTGGCCTTTCATGTCCCTCCTCCTTTGACTCACCACACTCCCTCTCCTCCTCACCCACACCACAGGTAACCAGTGAGAAACACATCTACTTTCCACAGAGGTGACTGCTGTGTGAGTTTGGGGAGCCACATCCTTAAAGAGAACAGCATGGGAGAAACTGTCATTTCATTTTAAATTGATTGCTAAGGTCTTTGAAAGAGGTAAGATCCCAAAAAACCTGTTAAGAAGGGGGAAAACAGTGGAACAAGAAGGCATTTTAGGCCAAAAATATCTTTCAAATAGATTTATAGGAAGATCACAAGTTCAAACCCAGCCCAGGCAACTTAGTAAGATCCTGTCTCAAAAAAAAAAAAAAAAATTTTTTTTTTTTAATTTTTAAAGGACTGGGGATGTAGCTCAGTGTTCTACAGTAGCAGCCAATCACTCACTCAAATAATTGTAACGTCTTATACTTTTGAGAGCTTTTATTTGAGCTTTAAACACTCACCCCGAACCTAAAACTGTAACAGTTTTACTCCCTTAACTTACAGAGACAGGGTAAACAATGCTAAGGATGTATTAAAACTATCACATGATATCAGTTTTCACTGAACTAAATCACTCATGATTCTATTTCTCTTATTTAAAACACATATTTTTTGGGGGCCTATAACTATCATCTTCTCTTTCTGCCAAGCCAGATACTTTTTCTGTAATTTAAAAAGAAAATTTCAAATGCAAATATGTTTTTTGCCCTAAAGTCAATTAGTCTGTTTTCCTTTCCAACCAAACACTGACATCATTTTTTAAATGAATGATGTCCTTAAGGATGGCTATTATTTCAAATTAGAACCATTCTGATAAGTGAACCAATTATAAAGCTGGGGTTAGAGAAGGCTGTGAAAGTGGATGCTCAGAACACAGAGAGCTGCTGTTAATGTAGCAGATGTGCCAAGACTTAGTTGCAGGAAAAGTCAGACAAACTCCAGCCCCAGTCAAATCTAACAATTATTATAGCACTAATGACCCATCGCTAATGAGTAAGCTTGGCAAGTCGGTGGACAAAACCCAGGCAAACAGGAAGGCTAAATAAAAAGAACTATATTCCACTACGTACTTTTTGTTAAGTCTGCTGTAAGATCAAGGAACGGCCAACTGTGGAACCAGCCTTTTAGGAACACACACTGCCTCCCCCACCTCCATCTGGGTGACCTACTGTGGAGGCCTTTCGGCCCAAAGGTGGCCGAGGGGACTCCCTGTGCGCCATGGAAAAAGAACAGCTACAGGTCGGGTCCTTGCCCCTCTTTGCACATGCGTTTGGCAGTCAGTCAGGACAGAACACAACCTCTGGTTTTGTGCTTGAACAAGAAGCCACGCTCCCTTCCCATGAGTGAATTAAGGATTCTGAGCTCTCTTCTGTTGGAGCAAACCTGGAGTTTGTTTGTTGAGCCACTTAGCACGCTGTAAAAATATTATTCTGAAACATTTAAACCAAAACTCTCCCACAGTCCCCAAGCTACTTTCCTAGGGATATGAGAGCCCTGACAGAGTCCTCTCTGCCACCTCCAGCTTCCTCATCCTTGCCCTCCCACCTTGAGACCCTGATAATTGATGCTGTTTTTGGATTTCTTTGTTCCAGGGTACACTTAACCTCCTCCTCCCCTTCTCTGACTCATATACTACCTTGTTGTAAACGACAGCAACAAAATATATGGGTCTTTTTTTGGGCGAGGATTATCAGAGATTAAACCCAGGACCTTCACACTGAGTCCTTTTTGAGACAGGATCGTATTAAAGCTCTAAATTGCCCAAGATGGGCTTGAATTTGTCATCCTGTCTCAGCCCTCCAGAATTCTAGGATTACAGGCATGCATCACTGCCACAGCTGGCTTTACAATCAAAGTTTTAGTATACATACTGCCAAAGTGAGCAGTACAATCAAAATTTTAATACGAACCCTGTTAGCTACCCTAACCCCAGGGCTGGCCATCCAGCCCTTTGTGAGTCTGTGGTTAGCACCTCAGAGCCTATGCCCAAGCTTGTATTTACTCGCACCCTTCACACTTGTCTTCCTCCCAAACCTGGACAGAGAGGGAAGCAGGGAAGAAGCCACAACCTTACGTCTTCTGCTCCTTGCTTTTGAACGGAAAGTGCTCTCAAACTGTTGAGCTCTGAGACATCAATGGGCTTTTCAGATGGCCTATGAAAAGACGGAAGGCAGAACAAGCAGAGAATGCGGTACAGGACAGTTTTCCTTCCTTGCCAGGCCAGGTGTAGGGTTTAAACACCTCTGAGTGCAAGACAGTCGGTGATTGGGGCCCTCATAGATGGATCGGGGTCAAGGCCCAGCTGAGAAAAACAGTGCACAGGAAAGAAGAAAGAAGGAAGAGGGAAGAAGACGACGAAGTCAAAGACGACGACGACTACGATGACTGGAGATGTGTCACTTCCTGACCCTGCTCACATCTGAACTTGGGAATCCACCTCCAAGCTTTCCTTGCCCCAGACACAGATCTTCACAGACGGGTCTACTCCTCCCATCCATGGTCCCTGGGTCTGTGGATCTTCCCACTCGACAGAGCACGCGATCTCCCTCCTAGGCCATAATTGAAATGACAGAGGTGAAATTCTACGAAAAGAAAGGGAGGAAATAATAATGCAGGAAACAGAAAAAGCAGCCAGTAATGAACCCGAAAGTTTGAAGAAGTTCTACAAACATGGAGGCAGATCCAATCACTCTAGGAGAACAGGAAAAACCATGGCCCAGACCTTTGGAGGTGAGGGACACCCTTCCACAGGGGTCTTGGCTTCACCCTTGGAGTCAAAGATTAGGTCAGGGTGGGCTATGGGGCAGCCCAGTGGTGAGGGACTACAAACAGAGTGATCCCTAGATGTTTTTGCTCTTTCCAACAAAAACAGAACTCTTAAACTTGAGAGTCAGGTACAGAGATGCACCCAATGGCTAACTCCCAGAAAATAGGACCCTTTTGTGGGGGCTGGATGTCAGAGAAAAGCTAAGGGTCATTTTGAACCTCCTCACTGTAAAAGGCACTGGGAGGCTCCACCTGCTTTCTCTGGCATCACCAGGGAGGTACAGTTGGCCTGCTACTCTCCCAAAGTCTATTTTGGAAACTTTATAACAGCTGAGAAGATCAAAGGCACACCTCTCAGTTTATCCATGGAACTCTTAATTCATTAAAACAAACCAACAACTAAGGATCACAAGTTATTAGGAAAGACTTAAAAAAAAAACATTGCACCCATAAAGCAACAAGCTGGTGGGGTGGGGGAGCAGTCAGAACACTCAATAGCAGAAAAAGAATTCAAAGATGACTGTTAAAATTGATGGATTTGAGAAATAAAATGAACCATGTAAAACGCAGCTTAGGTAAGCTGTGATCTGGAAGATAAAAAACATCAAAAAGCAAAATGAAAAGTTTGAGAGATAATATATCCAGAGAAAGTGAGTTTCAGAAGCAATTAAGACAATAAGTTGGGAGAGTGGGGAGATTAGAGCATGAAAAAATTACCCCACTAACCAGAGCTGTGATCCCTCAAGCCAAAAAGACCCCACAAGTACTCATATGAATGCCTAAAAAATGGTCCAGTTACATGAAGGCAACAGCTCGGAGGGCCCTCTTTACACTCAACTGGACTGAATAGGACACAGCTGTGCTCTAGAAACCATGGAGAGCTGTGTGGTTTGGTGGCCAGACAGCCAAATCATGACTGAGAACACTTCATTTTTTGTCTCGGCGTGAGGAACACTTTGTGTGCTACACAGGATGAGTAACCTCTATGTCTGCTTGCTCTGGTAAATAGCGACAGTCACGCCTTTCCCTGGCTACACGGATGATGACGTATGTGCAAACAATCTAGCTTTGCAATCTCCTCTAGTAGAAGTCTTGCCATCCTCACCTGGGGGCTTTGTATTTGTGAACGTGCACCACGATATGTAAGGTATGCTTCATATTTGTTGTAGCATATTAACATCTTAGGTGATATGCACATAGGTTATTTATATGACAACCATCTGCAACCCTTCCAAAGCAAGCCATGCCTCTGAAGTACACGGTGCCATTCACACTACAGGCTATATATCTCTCAAATGAAATTTCCCACATCTGGTCTCTACTGTTAGGATTGGAAATAAGAATGGTAAGATACCAAGGGGACAATCAGTAGATCTAGGATTGAGTCCTTGATGTAACCAGCTGACTAACCTAGAAGAAACTGATGGGCTTCAGACTTTCCTGGACACTAAGGGATCTGGATGAGACCTGTGGCTGTCATCGTTGTATGGCAATTCACCTGGGGAGCTCCTAAAATACAGTGGAATGACCTGGGTTCTGCCCCTGGAGGTTCTGATTGATTAGCCTGAAAGAAGACCAAGGGAATTTTTGTTTCAAATTCCCCAAATGATTCGATCATGTGGTAGGCTGACAGACATGAGATAAGATGGCCTCTGAAGGTCCCTCCAGCTATGTGGAAGCCAGAGAAGGAATGGGTGAGAGAGAAGTCAGCAGAACTTGGCTTTAAAGCCATTTCTGCTTCTTTCCTTCTGTGGGACTCAGATTAGGTTTCTTATCCTTGCAGAGTCCTGTTTTCCTCTTCTGGTATCATGGAGAACATTCCACCACCACCTCCCCATAGAGACATGAGACCTAAATAAAACTATGCAAGTGAAGAAGTAGGTAAGACAACCAGCACTCAGTAAGGGATCACAGAAGTTTGCTGCTATTATTATCACTATTACACTTCTACAATTAAAGCAGCAGAGGGATAAGTGACATCCTCCAGAACCCTGCCAGGATGGGCTGGCCAAAAGGACAGGTTGGGAGCTGCACAGGCCAAGTGCACCAAGCCCTGAAGCGTGGAATGAGATCATGGTGACACCCATGACAGCCACCAGAAAGGGAACAGGTGCCGCCACACATAACACAACAGAACAGAAACCCGCCTCTGTCAGAAGGCCACGGGAAAAGGCTTCCCTTCCTACAATGAATAAACACTGAGGCTGAAAAAATTTTGAGTGGAAAGAGAAGTAAAGCAGTAACTGGATTTGGGCCAACCTGTCAGAGTAAGGGAACAAATTCCAATACATAACTGCTACAACTAAAACTACCTGTTATTTATTCGAAAGCAAGATGGTGCCAGCACACCACTTACTTTCCTCTGGTGCCAAAAACAAAATGTTCCAAATTGATCTAATTGGGTCTAACAACACACTGGCAATATCAACACCCCACATGAAGAGGGGAAAGGTACAGAGAAGCTTTATCTACCAAGTGTTTATGGGTAATAAAGTTAATAAATTTCAGGTATTTAAGTGATGAATTCAAAGTTGTAACAAGAATCTGCCAACTTTTTTATCCTTTTTATTTTATTTCCTCCTTTTCCACTAATCATACTCAAATGCAAAACAATACAAAAGTCTTCCTTGATCACTTTCTCCACCACACCCTTTTCCCAGGAGTATGGAGCCATCCAAAAATAATCTGGCTAAATTAAAACCAATGGAAATGAATGCCACTCTCAAAAGAACAGGTTTTTAACGCCTTTTAATTTCATTCTTCCAGAGACTAAAAATAAGTCAGAGGAGCTTTCAGTTCACAACCAACATTTATAAGTTTTATAAAGTTCCTCCATGAGGGGATGGAGAAGAAAAAATGTTTTTCTATTATTTTCCATTACACGAGTGGCTTGAAACAGTATTAAAGCCCTAGTTGAATGATAATGGGGTTTAATTAGTTTAGAGAACTTGTTTCTCACCTTTAATTTAGGATTCAAAATCTGGCTTTGTCCAACAAGCCACAACGAATCTGGCATGTATGTCCAAGTGCCCAATTGGCACCAACAATAGCCAATCTGGATACTGAAATCTATATCCAAAAATAAGGAACTGGGCTGCATTGAAAAGCCTGGCTGGCAGCTTCCCTCCTTCTATTAGACATTACAAGTTCTGTGTACCTCAGAGTGGATTCTGCTCCAAAAATAATGAGGCACATCCTTTGATTTTTGTCTTGATTCTCATGATATGAAGTAAATCCCCTTAACTTTACTTCTAAAACCTGTTTCTCCTACAGAAAAAAAGAAAGTGTGCAAATACAAAGCACCAACAATTAAAGGAAGACTGCACGCTCTCTTCTGTACATGTTATGCCTCATTAAATACCCTCCCTCCCTGACATTCTGGAAGTTGCTTCCAGTGAGTCCATCTGGTCACTCAGTGTTGCTTTCAATGAAAAAAGCTCCCTAACAGCTCCATTAAAGCACTGAGTCACACTGAGGAATTCCCATCGGTAATGAGATTTTTCTAATCCCTGATTGATGAAGTATTTATCTAAGTAAAGAAACAGATATGAAGACTAATCAGAGTGGGGGAGAAGATGAGAGAGTAATTACCAGACAAAGGAGAGTAGATTAGGCATCTTCTTTGACACAAAAATGCCTCAAAGTCCTAATTACTATGGAAATTTTATACAATTTCCTAGAAAATGTCTCTAAAATTTTATAATGTAACAATCTAGAAGCGAAACACAAAGTTAATTGGTTTCGGTCAAAGGTCACTTTATAATACTAAATTACAGTCCAAATGATTGCCAAAGAGAAGTTTGGAAAAATTCTTAAATTAAACATGGACTATAGTTGAGTTTAAACTGCAAAAGCCATTTCCCATTCCTAGAGGCTTCCTAGCTACTTGTCAAATCTTCTGAATGCAACACGTTTTTCCAACATGTTGATTTGGGGAACATAGCTCAGAGGAAGTAAGCAGTTCAGTACAGGCAATCCTTACTTTATTAAGCCTCTCATTTTAGAATAGAAACAAGTTACAGCAAACTAATAAAGCTTTAGCCTCTAAGATCCTGGGACAACAAATCTGAGATCCTGTAGGTGAACAAATTTGCAAACTGTACATCTGACTAGGGTTAGTACATACAACTCCACAAAAACTCCATAGCAAAAAAGTAAACAATGTAATTTTAAAATGAGCAATAAACTTAAATAGATAATTCTCAAAGATATATAAGTGGCCAAAAAGCATATGAAAAAATGGTCAACAACACTAATCCGGGAAACGCAAATCAAAACCACAGTGATACACCACTTCACTCCAGGAAGAATGGCTCTTACCAAAAAAACAAACAACAACAACAAGAAAAAGTAACAAGTGAAGGCAAGAATGTGGAGAAAACAAAACCCTTGGGCATTATTGTTAGAAATGTAATTTAGCATACCCAATATGAAAAAATATGGAGGTTTCTCAAAAAGTTAAAAATATAACTACTATATAACCCAGAAATCCCACTGCTGAATACATATTTGAGAAACTGGTATGTCAAAGAGATGTCCACACTCCCATATTTATTGTAGCATTATTTACTGTAGCCAAAAAAACAGTAACAATGTCCATAAAGAAAATGGAGCTCATATACATAATGGAATATTCGTCAGCTGTAACAAAGAATGAGATCCTGTTATTCCCAACAATATGGATGGAAATGGGAAACAGTATGTTAACCAAAATAAATCAGGCACAGGAGAATAAGTCCCATATGATCTTACTCATATGCAGAATATAAAAAAAAAAAAATTGATCTCATGAAAGTTGAGGCCAGGAAGAATGAGAGCAGGAGAAATGGGGAGAGACTAAATTACTTACAGTGAGACACAAGTTAGAAGCTCTGCTGTGCTATTATTGCACAGCAGCGTGACTATATATAGCCATCATGTATTGTATGTTTCAAAAGCTACAAGGATTTTAGATGTTTCCACCATAAAGAAATGATAAATATTTGGGACAGAAATGTGTAATGTGACATAAACATTATTATGGTTTGTGTCTAGCTATGCCCTCAAAGCCTCATGCAGTCACAGGTAAGGCTTTTCAGAGGTGGTTGAATCTAGAGTGTGTGATGCTGAGATTAAGGGTGTGTGATTATTAAATTAGTCCAGTGATTGGTCTTGCATAGATCTGGTTGTGGATAATGGGAAGGCACATCCTGGGTATGAGTGTTACCCACTCTAAGGGCATGTAGCCTGGATAGAATATAAGGGACAGAAAAGGGCTGTCATTGCTTGCTAGTTTGCTACTTTACTACTTTGCTGCCTTCTGCCTGCTATGAACTATCTATCCTCTGCAATGCCCCTCTTCCACACCACTAGGTGTTTGTGGACAGCCAACTGTAAACCGAAATGTCTACAAAATGTGAGCAACACTAAACCTTTCCTCATTTAACATTGTGTGTTGGGTATTTTCTCTCAGTAATGAGAAAAATATAGTAAGACATGTATACGTAGACATGCAACGTTTACAACACATATAAAATATAGTAAGACATGTATACGTAGACATACAAATATAGTAAGACATGTATACGTAGACATGCAACGTTTACAACACATACATGCATTGAAATACCACATGGCACCCAATAAATATGTATGACTTTATGTTTTTATATAACAGTTAAAATATATTAAAAATATATTTAAAAAAAAACACAGCTAGGATCTTGGTGGACCTGCACCCCAGTTTTTATAGCTGTTAGCAAGTTGTTCAACAACTTCGGAGAAATCTTAACTAAAACCAAAAAATCTGTTTCTCTTTAGGCTGCTTCTGGTGGGGGTTATCACAATTTTACCTTCCAGACAAGGCCCAGAGGAAATGCCTTCCACCTCTGGTTCAGGGGAAGGTGAAAAAAGGGTGGAGGTGAGCTTGACTCCTCCTCAGAGGTTGAAAATCCATTCTGGCCATCAAAACTTTTTCAAGGGACTGGCCAAAACATAATTCTCAAAAACTCAGAATTTGTCAATTTGACTCCTCATGGAAAAAGTGTACAGGTTGACATGGTTCTTAATGGTTTTTACTGATCAACTTTTAAAAATACGTAAAGTTTGTCATCTTTGCCATTTCCAAGTATACAGCTGAGAACTGCTCAGTGCTTTCACTCTGCTGTGCAGCCTCCACCACCATCCACTTCCACAATTCATCTCTAACCTGCTGACCCTTTGATCTTGGACTTCAGCCTCTACAACCATGAGCAAATAAATTTCTGTTGTTAAAAAAATATATATGATTCTATAATAAGCAATGCTGTAAACAAAATGAGTTAGAATGGCTGATGATCTGTCAAAGGCAAAAGCAACTTGATTGGGCATGAAGACAATGATCATCACAAGCTTCGCCATCTAGGGATGAGTAGCTCATGGCACTGAGGAGACTTCCTGGAGAGCTTATTAGCTCAGACCAGGCATGCAGAGGACACAGGCCCACAGGGGGCCAAGCATGTCGAGCCATTCCTGAAACCACATGGCAGAGACATCAGAATGCTAACATCCAGGCCACAGCAGGCTCAGGCAATGTCAACACCCACAGGCTGCTTGCCTCTTCCTTCTTCCCACTGAGCCAAAGGGTAGTTAGTGTTCGGCTGACTCACTGCCTTACTCCATGTCCCTCCCACCCCCAGGAGAATCCCCCACATGCCTGCATCTTCACAGGTTAGCTGACTCCCTGTAGCCTTCCTTTATCAATCTAGAGGTCCTCCAAAACGCTTCCTCACTCCCATGGAACCCAAGGCCTCTGCAGAGTTTCCCTTCTACTTCAGCACCAGAAGAAACACCTAGGGAAAAGGAAATCTGGAAACAAGAGAAAAAGAGGTGGTGAGGATGTGAGAGCCACACACGGAGGCACAGCCTTCTAAAAGGACACAAATGTAACAGCTACTTTAAGTGTTCCACACCTTGCAATTTATTAAGTCCTCCAGATATATTATCTCATCCAAGCCAATGATTTTTAATGATTTCACAACTAATTAAGTGGTAAAGTCAGGATTCATTTAAAAATACTTAGCCTATCACCTCTGAAAACTCTAATTCCATATCAGAATGTCAATAATCCATCTCTCTCTCTATTTTTTTTTTTGGTACCAGGAATCGAACTCACGACCATGTGCTTGCAAAGCAGGTGCTTGTGCCACTGAGCTAAATCCCAAGCCCCAATAATCCATCTCTTCCCATTAAACCACCAACCATAAAAAAGTACTAATATCTTTCATCGTATTTACAAAACTACACAAATAAGGACAGGACAGCCAGCTCCAATCTTCAGCCACTTGATGTACTCTGCTCCCTAACCAGACAGATTGCTAGATCTCTAACCTGTACATTCCATAATCAGAGCCTTCACAAACAAGAGGTTACAAATAAGGTATCGCAACTCCCCCTGCCTGGTTTCAGTTCATTTCCTCTGAACTCTGCCCTACAGGCCACATAAGGGAACCAAACATCCAGTGATGGGAGTCACACACATACACACATGTAACATCTGCAGAACTCCAACATTACTCAGAGCCACCAGAACTATTAACCACTCATAGCTCTCATGCACTTTTCATTCTTAAAAATCAAAGTTTACTTTTTAACCTTAATCATGAGCATGTTTTTAAAATGCTACTTAATACTTAACATAATGTTGTTGAGCATAGACATCAAAGAAACAGGCAGCGTTAAACACAGGATCTTCTCTGCATCCAGCCTCCTGTTAGACACAAGGGAAGCCTGTTTCAAGCTAACTAAAGGAAATATGGCATTCTGTGCCACTCTTTCTGCCATCTATGAAAGGCAGGCCGTGCTGAGAACAAAGAGGCAGTCTCTTTAACCCCAGGTTTCACCTCTGACGGAACCGGGATCAGGGCAGGCAACCCCAGGCCTGACAGAACTAGCTGGCAGATGGTGGGTCAGAGGGCACCAGGGACTGAAAGGTTTCTCACAACAGGTGGGTGATCTGAAAGATAACGGGTGAGAAAGCTTAGTAAAGCTTGGAGCAATGACTTTCCTTTGATTTACTACCATCCATATCGCACCAGTGTGTTCACACTGGCATGATTCACTGAGCTCCAAGCTATGATTTGTACCTTTAGCTCTCAAAAAAAGTATTTTTAAAAATACTTCTTACTGAGCAGCTCAGCAAGAAAGAAAATCTTTAAATCAGGCTTTCTTGTCTACTCTTAACTGGAGAAAGAGACTACCTCTTAAACTTTGAAAGTGAAAGTGAAAATGGAGGCACAAAGAATTCCTTAGGGACAAGTAGGTACTACAGGAAAGAGTACAAAGACCCAGCCAACCACCGCTCCCAACCAAGATGCAGAATAGCAGTGGATACAGAAAAAGTAAAGACTCAGAAACAAACTCTAAAGAATACACTGAAAACTATTCTTGCTGACCTACCACCTTAGGGGAAAGACCATTAGGTGGGTGAGTGGAATGGGCCATGAGTTGTTTGTTAGTTAATTAATTTGTTTGTTTGAAATAGAAAATTGTTGGGCTATTTGGCTGAAGGAAAAAGAAAGATAGCAGTATTTAGACTTTACTTGGCACTTACTATGTATTGAGCATGGTACAAACTTCATTTAATGCTTACAAATAAATCTGAGGTATTTTATTGCCCTTATTTTGCACAAGAGAAAAATGACATGCAGAAAATCAACCTGAAGTATATATTTATAATAGAGAAACGATCTGAATAATATCTAGCTCCAAAGATGAACCCGTCCTATATATTACAAGATGCCATTGCTGTTTGGAAGAATGATTTTGGACAGAACAGGAAAATTATGAAGTAACAGTGAGGTAAAGAGGAACTTACAAAAATTAGAGAGCCTTACCTAAAGACAGGGGCAAAGCCCTTGCAATAAAACCATGAACTTAATAATATCAATTTCCAAACCTTTAGAATATTTCTAAATTTTAGAATAAAGACTAAGTGCTACTCACCTTAGAAAAAATGTAAATGCCATATAGTTCACCATAAAGACAATTCTGTCCCCTTTTCTTTTTCTTACTCAATATTTTCAACACAAATTTGCTAAGCACCTATTAGGCACAGCAACATCTTTAAGATTCCAATTAATTGTGTCCCTTAACTTGCCACTTAAAAATGATGCATACTCTGTATACAGTGTTCTTTCTTTAATTTATCCAGATAGAGTTACCTAAAAATTTACATCAACAATTGTTAATGAAGTATTGAATACAAGCTCTGAGTCCTCGGAAAATTAGAAGTTCTCATTACAGAAATGTTCATATTTCAACATATAAAAAAGATGTCACAATGTTGTGACCATCACTGCCCTGCAGGGGTCACTTATATCAACTAAGCAAGTCACAGAGTTAATCAACATGTGCTGATTTATCACTTGTATTAAGATTATAATGTTTCTATGAACACATGGATCTGATGTGCATAAGAATTTTCAGGCTTTTCCAGAGGCCTCTTCTGAGACTAAATCAGGTTTACTTTTCCTAATTACAGTGGATAAAAAACAGAGCTAAATAATATTTCAATTACTTAGATCTTATAGTTCCAGAGTTGATAGCACACACAGGAAAAACATAGTAGGATATGATGGCACACACCTATAATCCCAGCATTCGTGAAGCTGAGGCAGGAGGACTGCTGGGAGTTCAAAACCAGCCTGGGCTATATAGTGAGTTTAAGGTCAGCCTGAACTACACAAGATGTTGTCTCAGAAAACCGAAAAGACCTAATGTTTACAAAACTCCAACAACTGTGAACTTCCTGAACTATTTCAATAACAAGAATTTACACTTAAAGCCAAGAATAAAAAGGGAGCAAATCTAAACTTACACCACACACATCCATTCAGCAAATAAACAATTAGTGCCCCAATAGGATTAAACAGATTAAAACAACAGGCTCATTCCCTCTAGATCCTATATTTCTACATTGTCCTCTGCAACTTTGAAGGCTGTTGGTCCATGTCAGTTTCACTGAAACTATTGTTTTAGGCTTCTTTAAATTTACTAAGGGCAGGTTTTGGTTTTTGTTATTCTGAGTAGGGATCCTCTAACCATTAAAAAATGTTGATTCATAATCAGCTGTTCTCTTTTTTTAATTTCTATTTTATAAAAGTTTATAATAAAGAGCAGCCACCAAAAATGTCTACAGCTAACATCATAATGGTAAAAATAAAATGCTTTCCACCTAAGACCAGAAACAAGGCAGCCTAGTCTTCAAGGTCCTAGCCAGTGGAAAAAGCAACAACTGAAGGAACCCGCCAGGATTCAAATACGGAGTTCTCAGACCTGGACACACAAGTTCCTCAAGGCCTCAGTCCCCAGGAGAACGGCTTGGGTTCATCTTGGGCTGCACTGAGTTGCAAGAGTGTAACAAACTCCCAGACAAAGGCATCAGGGCAGAGTTACAAAAGCTGGACCCAGGGCAGAGGTCCCCACTGGAGGCGTGCAGACCGGGCAGTAACTGCAAGGCATGAGGGTTGCCGAAACTTCTATCCACTGAGGAAGGTTCAGGATGGCCTCACAGGGAAAGCTTCAGGGCCCAGGAGTGAGATAGGGTGGAGGGGAATCCAAAGAAGTAGGGAAAAATGAAGACCCAAGAGAGAACAAAGCCAAGAGAAAAAAGGCTGCCCAGCAGCCAAGGGCAGGAGACCTTGAGCAGTTCAATGAAGTGGGCGGGGCTGCTCGAGAAAAGCACCGCTGGGCAACTCTCCTCCTCCTGCCCCTGCAGCGCAACCCAGCACCACCCAGCACACAGAGCAGTTTTCTTCCTGACTGATGAATCCAAGCCTTTCTGATCTCAGTCTTTTCTTCATCTTTGAACCCTAGAAACTTGCTGTGAATTCTAGGAGCAAAGTGCTATGTATGCCAACTTCATAATTAATGAAAAATAAAAATAAGGCAAATATTGAAGATCACAGATAACACTGTTCAACAGTAGACAGGGCTATGTTTAATCATTTGTTTTGGGGGTCAGGCCAGCTGCTCCAGGGAATTAAAGGAACTTGTCACTCAGCCATGGCTCTTACAAGACACAGAGTAGCCCACTGATAAAGCAACCCCGGGTCTCTCTGGGCTGCATTCAAGTAGGGATGAGGCAGGGAGGCAGAGGTCCTGGGGCCAACATGGTGGCAGTGAACATACAGATATTCAAAACAGGATGCTGCTCTCCTAGCCAATAAGGTCCAAGAAGGGAACAGAAGACTAGGAACATGGAAAATCAAAATCCAGCTTGACCAGACATATATTTAAGAGGCCACATGAGCACACAGGCAGGAACACCAATGTGGGCAGCAGAAAGGGCACCTAACTGATCGGTGGTCCTGATATTTCAAATGACAGTAACTCACCTGTGGCTGTTTTCACCTTCAAAATAGCAGATATCAGGGAAATGATGCTTTATGTCCCAAAAATTCTTTTAGTCTATACGCAACACAAAGGTTTGGAAGAAAAAAAAAATCCTCCTGTATGCTAAAGAGGTTTGGAGATAAAACAATGGTCCCCAGAGGATTCTCCCTGAAATATTTGGCAGATGCCTCAATCATCCATTTAACTTTGCTTGGGTGGACAGGGGTTTAACAACTAATGCTACACAGGACAGACTGCTATCAGGATCCTTATTTTGCATGAAATATTCCATTTCATGTACACATTTCCAAGTGGGTAGCCAGGAAAGCATCACAATGTAACTTTGTGAACTTGCCTTGCCTGTTCACAAACCAGTAGACAGGTTTATACAGACTTAACATATATGTATGTGCAAGGAGAAAACACCCTAAACCACCCAGGAAAACATTTTGCCAAGTGGCTCAGATAGTTTAACCAAAACGTAACTTCATTTCTCACATTAGTATTAGCATAGCCTCACCCACTGAACCAAATCTCCCCCCGCCTGCCAGAGCTTCTGTGTATTCCATAAAGCACATCAGATGCTGTACTTTGAGAAGCTTTTCCCCAAGCAGTTCTTATAGGAATTGTGAATTTATTACGGCCTCTATACATCTTCAAAGTATGAATTAAAATATTCTTTTCATAGGCTCCTCAAAGTAAATATACAATGTACTTTTGTTCCCAGGAGTTTTCCTCTCTATTGTACCCAAAAGCAATTAAAGTAAATAAGACAATTCAAATTAATAATGTTATGTTTCAAGGCTTAAGCCTATAAGACAAATATCTCTAATCTATTTAGTGCTATTTACGTTTTTTTGTTTTGCTTTTTGTTTTATTTTGAGACAAGGTCTTGCTATGTTCCCTGGCTGATCTTAACCAATCCTTACTTCAGCCTTTCAAGCAGTTGGTACAACAGGGACATCCACTACACAGGGCTCTGGTTCCTTTCATTTAGATAAAAATCTCGTTCATTTGTCTAGTCCTAAAAGTTCAAATGCATACAATAATATCCAGATTAACCGTCTCTTTATTTAAAAAAAAAGTATTTTAATTTGAGACCACTAATTTTAAAAACTAGAGAAAAATTATAAAGGAAGAGAGAAGAGTTAGTTCAGATATGCCACTGCACTCCAGAGTAGCTTTAGAGTGTATGTCTCTAATGCTAGCATAAAGTTTTGAATGTTTTCACCAGTGATGAATATCTGGCAGACATGTTTAACCCAATTACACGATGTATACATGTATTGAAACATTACATGATACTTTATTACTAAGCAAAGCTTTTGCTTTTATGTTTTAGTTAAAAGTTATAAAATAGCACAAAATTATTCAGAATGTCAACAGTGACTGAGCCATTTACAAAGATTCACCTGGATTTGTCTTGATGTAGTCTAAAGATCACGTGTCACATACAGACACACCTACACAGCCTTTTATTTTTTTTTTAATTCTGTATTATTTCTACCCTTTTTTCTGTTTTGCATTTTTCCCTCTAAATTAAAAAAAAAGAAATTAACAGGACAGTTAAGTAGTAACACCTTTAATCAGCTAACTTAACAGTAAGAAGTACTTAGGAATGAATGGGCATTTTCACACTGGACTTTTCTACAGTCAACAGAAAAGGGTTCAAATATGAAGGGGTTAAATAGTATATATTACAAAGTGTCCTATGAACCATTTATGTAGCAAATAACATAAAGAGAAAGAACCACAAGCAGGGCAGACAAAGAGCCTTGTGGGAACTCATTCTATCAAAACTATGAAGGCATTCTCAGATTAGTCAACTGTTGGAAGTCCACTCCATCGTTCCTATGCCACAGACCTTTTATCTTTGAGTCCACAAGACTTCTAATGAGACACAGTTGAAACTGATCAAAACACAATAAACTTGCTAAAGTAAGGAGTTTAACTATCTGGAAGGCAAGGGAGAATTTTTCTAGCTGAGCTCAGGGTCACACCAAAATTCTTAATATCAACCAGGAAAATATAAAACCTTGAAGAAAAGCAGCTTTTTTCCCAAAATTTACAAGTTAGCATTATTCCCCAAAAGCGGGTGGGTAACTGACACTCTTCCACAATCATACAAGGAACGTGATCAGACTCTGGACTGGAGCACTCCCAGTGTGATGGAAGGCCTAAGCAGATGCCCCTAGCAGTGGGGTGAACAATACCAGACTTGTGATTTGAAATAGGATAAAAGCATAGATCACCCACTAGCTCCTGCTAACAGGTAGCACAGTCAAATGCTTAGTTACTGCTCAATTTTAATCGCCTTAGGAGATCACCGTAGTGAAATGTGAGCTGCTATCACAAAACTTTTCAAATCACCAACAGAAGCCAAATTTGGCCTTCACTTTAACAACCTATATCATTTTCTTATTTTCTAGGAAAAGGTCACTAAGACTCCTAAGACTCACAACTTGGTTGTTGAATTTTCATCCCTACGTGTTACATTTCTCCCTCTTGATTGGGGCCTGCCTCGTATCCATCCAAGTCCCATCTCCACCTGCTACCCCTCAGCTACCACAGATCACTGTCCCTCTTCTCAGTCTCCATCCATTTCTTTTTTATTTAGCAGGGACAAAGCCTCACTGTTTCCCAGGCTGCCTCAGCTTCCCACCTGGGGACTACAGGTGTGCACCGGTGCAGGCACTATTCAAACTGTCATTTTAGAAAGTTACCAGAACATAATACAAAAATAATTTGAAGCACACTTACTTTACAGGTTCATAACTATGAAACTTTCAATCAACAGCAAGTCATTTCATAAACCTTAATGCAATAAGAGAAAATGAGAAACAAATAATGTTCCAACTTTCATGGATGATACAATACCTACAGAGAAAACCAAGAAAGTCAAATGAACACTTATTACAAGTATTAAGCAAGTTCTATAAGGAGATTATATGATAAATATGCAAAATCAATAGACTTACACATAACAGTAATAAGCAATGAGAAGTTAGTTGAGAGGAAAATATCTTTTCATCACCAAAAAAAATTACTCAGTAACTAAGAAGAAATTAATAATGTGCAATGGTCACATTTTAAAACTATGTTTAAAAAAAACTGACTAAAGTGCATAAGGACCTAAAGAAGTGTGAGACAGCCTATGTTTCTTGATAGGGAGATTTAAATTAATCCTCTTAAATTGATAATACATTCAGCTCAGACCCAAATACAGTAGTTTTTATTTTCAACAATGTGACAGGCTGATTCTAAATTGATTGCATGTACAAGAATAACTTTTGAGAGAACAGTAAAAGAAAAGATATGCTTGGGAGAAAAAAAAACAGAGCAAGGACAAATGGTACAACAGTCTATAGTCTGCTCATAAATCCAAAGTTCAGAAATAGGTGAAAATTATATGGAGTCTGAATATGCTAAAGGTGGCCTTTCAAGTAGATAAAAAGAGGTACCATCACAAGTAACACCCAAGGTTTTGCTTCTTCCAAACCACTGTTCTATTGTACACCTTGCCAATATGTAACAAATCCCATCTAGTCAAAAGGTGAAAGGTGTGCAACAGTTTCTCACAAGTCCCTGAGCAAAGCCAAGCTCACACTCCAGGCAAGCCAGAAACACCACCATATATTTTACCTTTCAAATTCTCATGAGAGCACCAAGGCACCATCTTTACACTTGAGAAGCTGGTCCCGGGGCCAAAGGGCCACACAGGATGCCATTTAAGTCATACATGAGTCAGACCCTCCTTGCCTGCCAGCCCAATTGGAAGTATCCATCTGTAACATGCTTTTCTAACAAAGAAGCTGCATCTCCAACCCCTCCCCGCAGTGCTCCAAGTTGTCTGTTCCCATCAAAGTATGATGATTAATCACAGTGAATCAAGCAAAGAAGAGTAACTGCTAAACATTACAACAGTCTACTCCCACAGAGAAAAAGTGAGAAACTCAATTGTCATTGCAAGGAGATGATTCTTAACGGAAACCTTGGGAAGAATGTGGAAAAAGCATTCGGAAGCCAGCAACATTTGTATTTGCTGAGGAATCAACAAAGAATTTGATCATTTCAAATTCTGAGCATTTCCTTGAGAGGAATGCTCTTTAGCATTTCATGGTTTATCCTGATCTTAAATATTCATCTCATTTTTTTTTTAATCTAACACCCAGTCAAAGCTGAGTAACACTTTAAAAACACAAAGCAAGATTCCTGGATATAAGCTGCTTTGTTTCCATGTAAAACTCCAACCTATTATTATCAGAGCTCTGGGAAAGCTACAACTACCTCTGAGCAGGAAAGAATGGCTGGAGAAGCCTGTTCCTGCTGGGATTACAGAGAAACGCACAGACCAGCCACACTGTTCAATGCTCTGAGTCCCCAGAGAGAGGCAGCTTCTGTGCTGCGACTCAATGACAATGGTCCCAACACTTTCTATAAGGTTCCAAATGTTATTCTTGCTTTTTTCCTTTAGGTAACAGGGGAGTAGGCTGTTGAGGACTAAAAGATGCTCATATACATTTATATAAAATATTGCATAAAAATATTTCTTAAACTGGAAAAACCGGTAGGTACTATTGAAGCTTCGGATGGCAAAGTTACATTTATTTTTAAGAAAGTTAATTTAAAACTTGATGAGAGTAGAGTTCAATGTGTATGAGCGTACCCTGAATAAAAATGACTTTTAAATAAAATCAGATTATATGGAATGCTCAAGAACTAAAATGACAGGTAATACAATATACAAGCTGAGTGACTGCAAGTGTTTCCCTCCTGGATTTGTCACTTAATCTCTAGAATGTGTGCCCACAAGGACAATCCCCAATATTCAGCCACCTGGAAATACCTATGGCCCTAATTTTGAAACTTTTACACTCCCTATTCTGCCCCAGCAAGAAATAAAAGGGAAAAAGAGATTCAGAGACATTTGCTTAGCAAAATGAAATTCTGACTGGTCCCTCCTATGATTTCATTTACTTTTTATAGCTTGGCTTTCTAACATAGCAATTGCTTTCTTTTTTTAAAAGACATGGATTTACACCACATTTAATTTGAGTGTCCCTATACATAGATGTCAGTCTGTAATAGCAAATTCATAAGATTCTACCCTTGAGGACTTAAATACAGTAGCAATTTAGGGAAAAGATTTCTTTACCTATAGAGTAAAAAATGTTTAAAGATAATCCCTAATCACAGCTTTTTTGACTCTCAGGGGAAAAAAGAATATCCTACTTTCTATTAAAATTTGTTGAAAAATTGTCAGAAAATTTTAAAATTACATTGTTTTATTTCTGTTCTTGTAATCTCTACTTCAGATACTAGTGATGAAATCTTACAGTGAGAAAAGAAGTTATTCCAGACCTCTTTCAATTCTCATAAGGCAGATATAGAATTCACCTTTGGTTCTCTCTCTTACCCAGTTCTTACCAGAGAAAATTATGCACAAATACTTCTCCCAGAATCCTAAATTTGTAGACTGGAACAGTACTGTTCAACTACCAGATGCTCTGAAGTATAACAGGATTTAAACCCAGCCAGTCTCCCACACAGCTCTCAGAGCCTGGGCCCTTCTCTAAGAACAGGAGGCAATGCATGCAAAGTACTTATCTGTTTTGGTCCTGGAATTGAAAGCATGCAGAGTATTAAATGTGATGTGGATAAAAAGAGCCTGGTGCAGCCCCTAGAGTTAGCAGGCTTTTATAAAGTCAAGAGATGATGTTGCTGATGATGAAATATGACTTTGGGAGATTTTCCTCCAATATCTTCATTTCACAAAGAAAAGTGAGGAACGGAGAATTCATGGGATACATAAACCACCAATCTGCAGCCCAGCAAGTGGATTACAGAGTGGGACAACTGAAGGCTTTAGTTAGTACTTCTACATATAGTGAACAAAAGCATAAAAATATTCAAGTTCACAAGGGTTTCACCTCATGGTGGGGTGACTGGATCTCATTACTGCTGAATGTGTACAGACATAAGAACCTCCCTGGAACAGGAGGACCCTGAAGGATGAGGGGTGAAAACTGCCTTCATGTAACTTCAAGTTTACCTCTGCTTGGCCACATAAGTAAGACCTTCCACATACAGTCATTTCTAGATCAGGACACCACCCAACACATCAAGGCTGCAAAAGCAAATGTGAGCTCACAAACAAAATGCGACTCAGATCCACACTAGGCCCCATTCCCCTTCAGAGAACACCAACCTGGGAAGGCGAAGGCTCCTGTTAGACTGTAATCACAAAGGCCCCTCCCCCGATATCTCTTAACAATTCACTTTATCCCCCAGATTTCACTTCATGCTACAATTCGGGTTAAGGGGAACTGAGCAGCTTCTTATAGATGTGAACAGCTTCTTTAGCAGAGATGTTCACCTGGCTCATATTTGTCTCCATAGTTGATCTTCTAAAGGAGTTATAAGTAAATCTAAGTCAAATTCAGATATCTTGAACAATGAGGATGGGATGGCAGATTTCAAAATAAATTCATTGACCTCACTCAAGGTCTCAAACTGAAAAAACAAAACTCAAAAAAAAGAACACACATTAGGTGTTCCTAATTCCTTTCTGTCTCAATGCCCCAATTTCAAAACACCAGATCTTCAAAACAGAAGCCAGAAAAGAGAAAGCCTAAGACAGATACAGAAAGGCGTTCGCTTTGTCCATATCCACAAGCTGTCACGCCCAGCATCAAGACCCAAGTCAGCACTTTGCTAAGAACCCATTCTGGCCCTTGGACTTTGTCTACGCAGCAGCCAGTCAAACTCCAGGAAGCCTCGCCTCTCTTAACTCAGGAAAGTGACTACACAGACACTGGACTCCCTCTGGAACACGGCCGCAGGCAATTTTCCTCACACCGAAAGTGCTGCGCTAACATAGTTTGGGCATCGTATTTATGAGACTCTCATTAGCATTAAATGTGTCAGACATGATATCAATAAGCTCCTAAGAACTGGCCGGGCACACCTGGGCACACAGCTTGCCGGACACGGGTAATCGCCTGGAGATCCAGTGAGCTTTTACAGCTGCTGGGAGGGAACTCGGCACATCTGTTTCTTCCGTCTTTTTTTAATCTCATTTGTATTTTCTTCTCAAGTCATTTTTTCCCTCCTGGAAAATTACCAAGCTTAGAAAACTACGTCATGACAAGTGAGTTCATTTTCATAACTCGTTTAGACCAATAATGCAATTGAAGGAGAAGTAAAAGGAAGCATTACCAAGCTTGGTGGTGCAGATTCCGCCAGGTGGAGAGTGAAGTGACAGGTAAATGACATGAAGTAACTTTGGGGGAAGCAACACCTGCAGCTCACACAGCACTGGAAAGTGTATGGTGTGTGTTCAGTAAGGAAAATATAAATGACCAGGCTACACTGTGCACCCAGCAATGAGAACAGAGAGATTTTAGTCCTATTTTTCACAGTGACTAAAGCTATAAGATCAAGTCATTTAACTTCCAAGAATTAAGCTTCGTCGTCTATATAAATGAGACAACTGAGTGGATGATTTCAAAACCCTTTGCAGTTCTTAAATGTAAAGAAATTAGAATCCTTGTTCACTACTAGTGGGAATGTAAAATGGTAAAGCGGTACTGTAAAACAATTTGGCAGGTCCTCAAAAAAATATTTAAAAAGCTGGGCATGGTGGTACATGCTTGTAATTCCAGTACACTGGAAGGCTGAAGCAGAAAGAATGCCAAATTTGAGGCCAGGCAACTTAACAATTTGGTGAGACTAGGTCTCAAACTGAAAAAACAAAAAACCAAAAAAAAATGAATAGGGCTGGGAATGTAGCTCACTGCAAAGACAGTGAGTTCAATCACTAGCAATGCAATAAATATATAAATAAACTGCCATATGAGCCAGCAATTCCACTAGTGGGTGTAAACACAAAAGAATGAAAACTAGGGTCTTGAAATATTTGCACACATGTTCACAGCTACTTCATTCACAAAAGTAGAAGAAAAAGACCCGACTGTCCACAGGCCAATGAACAGATAAAGAGTAAACAATGGGATACTGTATAGCTTTAAAATGGGAGGAAATTCTAGCACATGCTACAACACAGATGAATCCAGATGAATCCTGAGCTCACTATGCTAAGGGAAACAGGACAATCAGAAGAACAGATACTGTATGTGCCACTTTTATGAGGTACCTAGAGCAGTCACATTCACAGAGACTGAAAACAGAAGGATGTTCACCCAGGACTGGTGAGAAATAGGAATTGGGGAGTTGCTACACGTCAGAGTTCCAGTTCTGCGAGGTAAAGCAAGTTCTAGAGATGGATGGTGGAGATGGCTGCCCAACATGAATGCACCAAATTATACACTCAAAATGGCTCAGATGGTAAGCTTTATGTTGTATTTTACCGTAACTTTCTAAAGTAGGTTGAGAAGTGATTTTATAAATCATACTTCAATAGACCTAATCTTGAAAAAAGTCATTAAAACTTACCCTGTCAATTACCTTTTTCATTCTTCAACTTAACAAACATTTATCAATCACCGTCTACTCCAGATATGACTTCCAATCGTTTTTTTTAGGGAATCCTCTGGGAAAAGCAGGGAACACCCCTTTCACTCCCACTCTGCAAAGTGTAGAAAAGCTAAGGAACTTTGGAAGGCTGCATGTGGCTGTAAATGGTGAGGCCAAGAGCCAATCCTAATCTGACTGTCACCTCACTGCCTTCTCTAATCTGTGCCACTCATCCAGTAAAAGAGGAAGCCAAGGCCCAGAAAGGTGAAGGAAACTTTCCATGATTACCTAGATGGCCAGGAAGTCCATGAGCAAGAATCAGGTCAGCCAATACCAGCCAACTGTCCCTTCCAACCTCCACAGGGAAGCATATCTGGGCTAATAAAAGTATCACTGGGACTCATCGGAATTTCCAAGGCAACCCACCACCACCACCACCACTATTTTCAACCTCTTCCCCATGACCATTAATGGTTTAATTTAATCACCCATGCAAGAATAATTTTTCTTTTTAAAAAAATCTTCCAGACACAAGTTCCTTCTATAGTTACCCATGCATAATTTAATTGGCATTACCCACTAATTTGGATTCTACTGACATGTGACTTCTTCAAGGGCCTTTCTAGCAGACACAGGGAGGTGTACTTAACCCTGCCATGATTTGGGATTAACATAAACCAAATAAAAATACTATCAGTAAACATCTATTATGGAATGGCAACTTGAATGGAATAAGAAATGCTCAATATTAGTAGAGCACAGTTCTGGGCTTTATCTGTGAATGACTACATGTAACAGACCAGCAAACTAAGGGGGAAGACCCTCCTCAGAGTGGGTGGCACCAACCACTAAGCTTGTAGGCTGGACAGGACAAAAGGAGAAAGGAGGAGAAAGTGTTCTCATTTTGGAAGAACTCCAAACGCCATCACCTCTGGACATCAGTCTCAGTTTCTGCAATGCAGACTTGCAGTGAGCTCCAGGTCTTTAACCTTGGACTAATGCTATGTCCTTGATCCCTCTAGTTCTGCAGTTTCCATCTTCTTTGTCCAGCTCATCCACTTCTGACCTCAGATGGTCACTGTGACCTCTCCTGCCTCTGATCCTGCAGTCATTACAGACTTTCCCACCTCTGATCCTATGAGCCTACCTAACAAATTCCTTTGCAAAGTTACACATATGTTTCCTACTGATTCTGTTACTCTAGAGAACACTAAACAATACAACATAACCAAAAGCCAACATGCATGGTCCATCATTATGTTCTCCAGCAGACAAAGGAAGCAAAGTTTTCATATAAATTCACCAACAGCTTTCATATCATCTCATTATTCCAAACAAACTCTTCTACCATATATTAAGCATTTAGTTAGCACATCACTCAGGGATTTTCCTCAAAGCAATCTTGTAAAGTAAGTATCAATACCTCAGTTACAAAGAAAGATGCTAAGGTACAAAGAATAATCTACCTAATAGCAATTAGCAAAAACTGATCATTACAAACTAATAGCAGGTCTGTCCAATTTCAAATATTAGACTTCTCCTAAAATTCAAGGATGCCCAATAAATGTAAAACATATAGATAGTATTATTTTACTTATCTGGACTTTAAGATGAAGTTCTTTAAGACTGGTGGACATGCAAGTGTATTGTTTATTCACTTAAACAGCTTAAACTTTTCTCAGGGACAGACCCAGTACTACAGACATTGGCAGAAGCCAAGAAAAAAAATACATATATTTTATCAGTCCTCTCTTTAAGAGAATTGCACTCTAGCAAAGGAAATACCAATCTTATTTGCTAGCACAGGAAATAAATTCTTACACACAGATTTCAAATAATAAGATAGAAAACCTATGATATTCCAACATAAGAGAAGAGTAAGTGATAGGGACCAGACAATGATTACAGCAGACAGGAGAAGAGAGAATGTTGGCCTTCAAACATAGATAAGTAAATGGGAAGGCATCCAGCAGAGAGAGAGAAAATTCGAACAAAGCTCTAGAGCAGGGCTACTCACAGGAATAAATAATTTCATCACACATGATTTCAGCTCCCTAGGAGCCACACAGAGAGGTAAAAAGACATAGACGAAATCAATTCTAGTAATACATTGTAGTCCATCCCCAAAAAATAAAAATACATTTTAATCTGACACACAGAAAGTGTCACCCTTTCAATATGCAAACAATCTAAAAATAGTAATGAGATATGTCATGCTTGCTGTTTCACACTGTCTTCAAATCAGCATTGTACTAGGCACATTTTTTTTCAGTCTCAACAGCCCCATGTGCCCAGTGGCTGCCAATCTGGACACACAGGCCCAGAAGCAAACCAGGGAGGTACTTTTTTTTTTTTTTTTTAAGGGGCAGTAAATAAACCATTAGACCAAAGCAGAGGCACCATGGGGGCATCCTGAACGGATGACGTTAAAGGCAGCCTAGGACTGAGGCTGGAGCTCAGTGGTTAGAGCACATGCTTAGCATGTGCAAAGCCATGGGTTTGAGCTATAGCACCAGAGAATGAATGAACCTCAGGTGAAGTCATCTGTGAATGGACAACAGGAAGGAGGTGATAATCTCAAATGGGTGATAACACGAAGTAAGGATTCATTGAGCACTGCTGCTACCACTGTTGCCCCTCGGTTCCCAGAATCTCCTTAGAGTCCACGTGTTTTGCCCTTTCACCTGTCACGAGGCCTGGTCACAACAGTCCCCTCCCCCGAGGCTCCTCTAACCTGACTTCCTCTAAGAGCAAGACCTTGCTTACTCCCAGTCACTTCCATGTTAATCATCACCATCAACCAGAAGCCTCTTGGCACCTTAATTTTCCTGGATAAATTTTGCCAGTCCCTACAGAAAGGAAGTTCTGATGTCCCATCACTCCACCCCTGTTCCTAGACTGCCAAAGGCCCTGGAGACACCCTTATCTAGCAGAGCACAGGTGTAGAAACCAGGAATTCTCATTCGCCAACTTTCTCAGTTCTCTGCAGCTTCCCACTATTTTTACTGACTCATTACTAATCCTCTAGCATCTCCTACATCAGATCCAACTTTTCTAATCTTCCAGGAATCTAAAGCCATGCTAAGGTTCCTTCAGACTTGGCTGATAATCCTACCTCCCACATTACTCTAAAAACATTTACCACCTTTCACTGTTTCCCTCTAAACCTAAGACTACTTCTGCCTCCTTGCCTGGCCTTTATGTGGCCCCTCTCAGAAGACACTTTCAAGCCACCCAGGCCACCCGGCTGTGTTCCTGACCAAGGACCTGGGAGCACCCTGGGTTTCTAATGTGGCTGTTTCCTGCCTGTGTTTCCTAACGCTCTCCTCTATCTCCACACTGAGTAAGACTTTCATCTCCCTTCCAAGTTCTCACTGAGGGGTGGGCGTGGGATGAGGTTTTGGGACTGTGGATCACACCTACATGCTCTCTACCACCAGGCTACACCCTCATCCCCTTTTATTGCTTTTGAGATAGGATCACATTAAATTATCTAAGCTGGTTTGACCTTACAATCTTCCTGCTCAGCATCCCAAGTAGGCCTGAGATTATAGGTGTGCACCACAGCACCCAGCTTCACTTTTATTACCACCAAAGATTTCCCTTCAAAATCTCTTGGGGAAAAAAAAAAGTATGCTCTTGGCCACCTCTACTCCATCCCCACTCCTGACAATGAGAAGTGGGCTTCCATTCCCAACTCCTCTGATTCCTAAACTCTCAGGTCCAACAAATTTTTTTTATTCACTTATACCAAACAGAGAACAGTTATAAGGAAGAAAGTACAAATCAGCTACCTCTCCACACCCTGCAACATCCACATGTGACAGTCTGGTGAACATCCTCATTCCGTCTTTTTCTTTTCCTACACAGTTGCACATACAAGTAACTTTCCCTAGTGGTTGATTTTAGACATTCTCTAAGTAACCTTGGTTTTTTGTTGTTGTTGTTGTTCTGTTTTGTATGTTTATTTACCTCCTGCCCTTCTCCTCCCTACTAACAATCTCTCCTCCCAAATAGCATATGCACAAGAATCTTAATATTTTTATCCTCTGTAAAGGAATTATTTTACACAGTTTCTTCCCTCCTCTCTCATATGAATCTTCCCAGGTCAGGGTACAAAAATCCAAGGCATGGATCTGCCACATTTTATCCAACCATTCCCCTGTTGAAAGCATCCACTCAGTTTCCAATTCTCTTCCACTATGAACAATGCTGTAATAAATATTCTTGTACAAACAAATTACATACAGATGCTTTCATTTCTGTAGGATAGAGTCCCTGGAGAGGAACTGCTGGGTCAAAGGCTATGTGCATTTGAAATTTTAATAGACTCAGGCAAAAATATTTCTAACATGGTTATTACTAGCAATGCTGGACGACTCCCTGCCAGCAAGGCACATTATCACTTTTTAAACTATTTGCCAGTCAATGGGATGATGTACATGAAGTGCAAAATGTTTGAGAAATTACTTTTCTATTTTGACAATCCTTTCTGACCCAGCTTCTCTCTTTTTCACCTGCAAAAACTGAGCATAAACCAAGGTGGTTCCTGTCCTTTGCTGCTTTCTTTGCATGCTCTTTGACAATTTCAGTCTATCACAGGATTTAATCATCTTCTCTAGGAGATTATCTAAATCTCCATATGCAGTCAAGACCTCTCTCAAGTTCCCAATTTCTAACTGCTAATGGGATAATCCTTATAGAAACCACTTGCTTCTGAGAAATCAGTAGGGACAGATTTTTGACATACTCTTTGGAGTATGTCAAAGAGTACTCAAACTATTCTTCCCAGTTCTTTTACTAGATTAGCACCATCACTACCATAGGTCTCCACTGTAGACCTATTGCTGTGTTTTACTCCCCACTAGCCTTTGCCCCCATCAGCCAGCTACCCAGCCTGGACAGTTCTTTCTCCTCTTTCTTATCACCTGGGGTGTGCTCTCCCCACAGGACATCAACCCTCCTGCAACAGCCTAGCTCACATCCTCACTCCAGCAAGAACACCTGGCCTGCCGGTCTGACCCCTCCTTACTTCCTGTAAGCCAAGCTGAATGAGAACAACCAAACCACAATTTCAAGCCCTTCTAAGCTCTGATCCACAGCACTGCTCCAGGCCCCCAGGCCTCCCTTGTGTCCAAGCACAACAGGACCCTGTCGTGTTGCTCAGGCTGAAGGAAATTCCTTCCTCACAGGAGAAGAATTTGAGAAGGACAGAAAAGCTATACAGATGTTTACTGGAATTCTCTCTGCTTTTGGGCCCTGCTTCATCCAAAGAAGCATCTTTCTCTCTTTTAAAGAAGAAAAATACTTGATAGAAGAAACTGACTTAGTAAATAAACTCCATGATATAAAATGATAAAATCACCCACCACAGGCAAAGCATCCTGTGCTACACAAACAGCAGTGAATCATTTTCTATTCACATCTGTCTCATGATACAATTTCATGATCAAATATTCATAAATGGTAGGTGTTAAGCTCAGCAAGACAGATCTACTCAGTGGTGGCAAGGAAATCACCAGGGTAGACTAAACTACACTTATAAAAGTTGGGAAGTGTTATGGTCCAGATCTAAAATGTCCCCCCAAATTCTCACATGTGTGGGTGTGACTGGATCACTGGGGTTCTATACTCATCGGTGGGTTCACTGATGAGTTCAGTAGCTGAACGTGCCATCAGAAGGCAGGTCAGGATGGTGTGACCCAGAAGGATATAATCTTGTCCCAGCTCCTCTCTTCCATCTCTGCTACCATGGTTTGAGCACCTTTCCCTCCACCACACCCTCTGTCATCCTATTTCTGCCTTGGAACCAGTCAGTCATAGACTAAACCACAAGCCAACATAAATTCTAGCCAGGCATGGTGGTGCACGCACGTAATTCCAATACTCAGGAGGTTGAGACAGAAGGAGCGTAGCCAAGTTTGAGACTAACCTGGGCATAGAGTGAGTTCAAGGCAGCCAGCAATACAAACTGAAACTCCGTCTCAAAAAACCTAAATAAATAAATAAATATCTTCTCTTTTTAAAATTGTGGGTATTAGGTATTTTGATCCAGAGACAGTAAAGTTAAGACAGAAAGACAAAACTAACCATAAACTAGTAATGTAAAAAAGAAGCAATAACAATATTCACTATGCAGTATTGGATGCTCATGAGTTAAAATTATCCTGAGGGATAGCAAGAAATAAGAGATATGGTCATTGACTTCAGAGACCACAAATAATAGCTATGGAGGTGAAAAAATACTTATGCAATAAGAAGGGATAAAGAAAAAATTTGTTTCAAAGGTTAGAAGTTAATAAAAATGGAATATGAATAGCATGAGATTAGTCAAAATAGACATTATAGACTTTGGCACATGGGAAAAATATACATTTTAGTTTTGCTTGCTAGTAAGACTCAAAAGTATAATGACCCGTCCCATCTGATGGGTGTGTGTGTGTGTGTGTGTGTGTGTCTGCTTACACTACCTTAAATGTTTTCTAGCCTAGGAATAATAGGTAGAATCCAGGTTCCAACTACACTGGCATCACACTGAGATAGGACTGGGCAGGCTCCCCAGCACTGGAGCTCCAGTCTCTTCTGATGGAGACTGTCAACAACCCATCATCCCTGCTAATGGTGAGATGCGGTGTCACAGATAATTTAAACAGCTGTCAAAGCTGAGCAGCGCCTCAGAAAATTCCATATGGCTTGTAAAATGCACATGTGCTTTAAGCCCTTTCCCCTCAAGACAGAATAGGGAGGAAGGAAATGAAGTCAGAACACTGAGAATGCAATCCCACGTTTAGGTTTCAATACGCTCGCCTGCAATGTCCATGCAACACAGTGCAGGGGAACATTTAATCAAAAAGCTGTGTGGAAGCGCCCAGCACGGTGCCTGACAAACATCCATGGAGCATCACCAGAATGCTCTGAATTCCAAGACTTTGTGTACCAACATGATGCTGGGACAGTTTCATATTTTAGAACATTTCAGATTTGAGGTTTTCAGATTATGAATGTTTGACCAGTAAAGTCTATGCAAATATCCTAAAATGTGAAAACTTCTAAAATTTGAAACACTTTTGGTCCCAAGATTTTTGCATAAAGGACACACTGCATGCACAGGTATCCCAGAAACGTTACTACTAATGATGACTCTCTTGTCTCCACTAAGCTCCTCAGCCTTTTGCAGCATGCCATTTCTAAGAGGGTTCTCCAAAGCAAGAGAGAAAACTCCATGCCAAACCCTGAATGAGGAGAATTTAGAAGATACTGAATACCTAAACAGAAAGGAATTTTATCACCTGCTTTTGGATTAC
Organism: Hydrochoerus hydrochaeris; assembly: GCA_004027455.1. Classification (NCBI taxonomy): domain Eukaryota; kingdom Metazoa; phylum Chordata; class Mammalia; order Rodentia; family Hydrochaeridae; genus Hydrochoerus; species Hydrochoerus hydrochaeris. The sequence continues at coordinate 107,230 of PVLA01002540.1, read as the reverse complement.
CCGTAGCACATGCACCTACAGGAGCACAGGTGATCTAAGCAAGCTGCAGAGCCCAAAACTTAGCTGCTGCTGCTCTACCAGAGCCAGGAGGATTGGGAAGCATCTCAGACTGAGGGAAAATGCAGGTAAAAGCAGCATCAATACACCATGGAGGGAGGGGGTTGCGTGAGAAGTAAGAGAACTCACAGAAACCCTAGCATGAAGCTCAGAGTTAGGAGTGAGGGACAGTGAGCAAGTAACTACCCTGCATGAAGTCTCAACACTGAGGTGTCTCCCTGCACAGTGTGATTCTTGCTAACCATGGACTCCCACCTTTAAGGCAGTAGTGGTATGTGTTGAAGTGTATATATATATATATGCATGTGAAACTGTCCTAGGGCTGATTCTGTAAAATAATAATTACATACATCTCCTAAAATCATAGATCAGCAGGGTTTGGTTAGTTGGCTGGTTTCTGTCTATATCTTCAACCCCTGGTCCCAAATCCACCTAGCACAAAGGTAGAAAACTATGTGATGGGATGAAGTCTCTTGGTATGATTACTTTTAGTCAGAAGCTCAAAAGAGGTAAAAATCAAAATAATTTTAAAACACTTTCTCCTACTGTTTTGCTCAATGAACTCTCATAGTAAAGAAGAGGATGGAAAATACAGCACTAAAGTGAAGAACTTTACAGTGTAAAATTTAATAGGATACTATGGGGTGAGGGAGACAGGAAGTTAGGACTTGAAATATTTACAATAAACTGGGAATAAGGAAAGATTATCTCTGAAGTTGTGACCTCTATTCAAATGCTGTTTTATTTATTAACCATCCCTTTTTCTCTTTCTATAAAGAAATCCAGTGCAGTATCAGTTTGGATATATTTATAATACTGCTGTTGGAAGATGTCCAGGGTCTACATTTGGTTTTAGAAGGTTCTTCCTACATGGAAGCTATCTCAAAAAGCCAAAACACACACTCTGAAAAGCTGAAACTCTTGTTAACATTTTCCAAGCATACAGTAGCTATGCACCATTTGGAACCCACCAGAATCTCTCCAAAAGTATCAAAAGGCTGCCAACTTTTCCCTGCATTTACAAGAACAATTCCTGAAAAAGTGTCTGTTTGCAAAAGAATTCCACTCTTACTGGTTTGCTCATCAAAAGTTTACTATCTCCCCGCAGAGAGTTGACTTGGTTTTTAGTGACTTGGCCAAATATCAAAATAGCTATAATTAAATGGAATTGTGAGAGCCAGATGAGGTATAAAAACTAAGGGTGATCCCAAAGGAATTAAAATTATGTTTAGCACATGTTTAAATTACATACCAGTCACAGGGCAAGCCATTGTCAGACACTGTTCTGGAGAAAAAAATAGATCCATATGATGGAAGGAAGTGTGCATGGAGAGAAGCCATTTCACAGATCGGAACAGCCTGGCTGTAGCAACTATCCAAGCTTTTCAAAATAACTATCTAGCACTCAATTATTTTAATAGGATACAAAAAAATCTGAGAAGCCACAGATCACAGTTCAGCACATGTGAGTTGCAAGCTGAAACAATTTTAGAATGCAACAGCTAGACAGATCAGATCTAAGAGACAAAATTTCTGATTTACAAACTAGATGGTCACCCATCCAAAAATTTCCTAATTCCCCCACCCCTTGCTGACAAGTATACCTTACAAATGGAGTAGCTGTCTAAAATATCTTTTGGCAATCTGCTATCACTAAGGCTCTGACCCACCATATACAGCCCTCAGAGATGTTCAAGAGGGCCAGAGGGAGACAGATCGAACGATTGAGCTCAGTATACCACTATGTGGTGGTTACCTTTGTTTGAATCAGGATTTTTTGGATGAGATTTAACATTTAAACTAATGGATTCTGAGTAAACGAGATAGCCTTCCACAGTGGATGGCCTCATCCAATATCAGGTGAATACAGAGCAATGAGTAGAACAAAATGACCATCCTCCTTGAGCAAGAGGGCACTCTGCAGCAGACTGCTTTAGGACTGCCCACCCGCCAGCCCTGCTAGGTCTGTAGCCTGCTGGCCCATGCTGCAGACTTCAGATGTGTCTGGCTCCACAATTCTAAGTTCTATGTAGTTACATATACCCACCTTATTGGTTCTGTGTTCCTGGAAACCCTTACTACACAGATGACGAAGTTAGGCTAACAGGAAAGTTTCAAGAAGCAATAACTATGCAACATATTTAGAATTTTAAAGGTGTTTCTTTTTTCATATCAAGCTATGCTGGTTCCCATCATGTGTGTCTTAATATAGGTTATGAATAAAACAGTCAGAAAGGTCAGAGGAAAAAATATATACCCTTCAAGGTCACATCCCCAGTGATCCACGTCATCCATCGAGGCCCTGCCTGCTACAATTTTCACCACTTCCCGATAGCCAATTAAGTTATAAATCCACACCTGGTTAACCCAGGCCTGACTTTAGAGCCCTCACAACCCAATCGCCTCCCAAAGGCCCACTGTTGATCACTGCTGGGTAGGAGACAAAGCCTTCAATACATGACCTTTGGGGGATTTTTAAGATCCAAAGTGTAGCAAGAACCAGAAAGCCAAAACAGGAAGATTATTAAACCAGAAGACAGCCCCTTTCAGGAAAATCTGTTTCAAAGATCGAAAGCAAGCAGGAACACAACTATTCCTCAACCCATACAATTAATTTTCCTATACCTCTCCCATTCACGAAGGTTAAGGACTATCTTGGTCACCTGCACAAGTAAACTTGCTGACCTGCCACAGAACACACCAATGTGGCACTACACAGACTAGTTGTTAGTTTGAAGCCACATCTCAATTTTATGCTATTTTAACAAACCTTCAAGAATGCCAAATGGAAAATTACAGCTTAAACAAAAACTAGAGATATTACCATAAGAATTAACTTCCTGAACCTGTTATTGATATTTTTGCTTCATAAAGTAAAATCTTTTTAAGTAATCTTGTTAATCACTCTCTTTACCAAAGTAGAGGGGCCTGCTTTGCGAAAGCCTTCTGGCTAATATCCTGGATAGTATGGAGAGCTCACAAAGGACACACCCATTGCCATCACCTCTGTTCATTCATTCACCTCTCAAAGATTAATGAGAAAGATGCAATGCAAAACTCATGACTCAGTAAACAAAGCCTTCCTCGTTTCTTTGCAACTTATCCCCACCAGCAAAAAGCTCCTGCCTGTTTGCATATATTTATAAAAAAATAATTCATTAGCAAAGACATACAACTTGAAAGGCAGATAGTTTAAGAATGACTTCTATTTGACAGTCAAGATTCTTGTCTTGAAGCTTACACTGTAAATGCAAGACTGTAGGTACCTGCCCTTACATAGCAACCGAGGGGGCATTTGGGGCATGGTTCACTGTCTTGCGCAGCACTTGGGGACATAGCTCAGTGCCATGTGAGTGCTTACTAACTTCTTCCATTAGTTTAGATCTAAATAAAATCAAAACATTCTGAATTTCATGAACATCTGCTTTATGATTATTTTGTTTATAAGGTAAGCTGATAGATTTTGAAGATGTCAGTTGTTTCTTTTAAAACAAAACAACACCATAGTTATTTATAACATAAACACAAAAGTTATGTAAAGAAAAGGCCTATTGATCTTAGTTCAGATGATGCAACCTGGTTTAGTGACCTAGTAAGCCAACTAGTAGGCCATTCCTTTTGTGTAAAGCTATACATTCTGTTGGTTGTGCTGCCAAGTACACAGGCTAAGAATTTGTTGCCTTTGCTAATCCCAGAAATTCGATGGTTTAGTTTCCATTCTCATAGAAAATCTAAAACATTTCCTGGCTCTTTTGATGTAGTTTCATTGCAAAACCTTTTAAAGAAAAAGTCTAAAGAATTCTGGGATTTAGGCTTAGCTCTTCCGGCCATTAAATTCTAGGAGCAGGGAGCCGACATGAGTAGTTCTACTTGCCAGGAACACTGAACCTCTCTTCTAAAAAACAAATTGAATTACATGATTCCCACAGTATCTTCTAAAATACATATATGACAAATATGATAAAATAGCACAGTTGGAGACCTATATGTTTCTTACCCATCTCCAGCAAATCAGCATTCTAAGTATGCATATGTGAATCTAATAAATTCTCATGAAGTATCAATGTTGTTTACATAGGTTTCTAAAGAGTTTCACACCTACTATACACAGATAAATGTAACCCTTAAATTAAATTCTGAAATATTTTGACAATTTTCAATGCACTCTACAAACATTTAGAGGTTTTCCTTGAGACAACGTAAAAATGCACGACTTGCTATGTAATGTGGACAGCATTTATATGTGGCCCATCCATTCCAGAACTATCCATTTAGTGATTTGCTACCAACTGAATATATTTCATTTTAGTGAATTTTCTAACTTATAAGATTTATCAAGCCATCAAAATTTTGTCTCAGTGACAGCTTTTCAGAAAATGCCATACTGCAGTGACATCTTTCTTCAACACATACCAACTCCCCAGCAATGGCAGCCAACTGTCTGGGCTCAATTTCCTTACACACTTAAACTAACGGCCAGGGTAGAACTTATGACATTGTAGCATCATCTCCAATTATTTTTAAGACAGGTAATTTTAAAATTACTAAGAACACTGCTCCCTGTTGGCATCTTTTAGGAAAAGTCTTTACTGAAGAGGTAGAAGTGCTTCTCTACTAATAGTTATTACAAAACAGATGTTCCTAAGTGAGTTAAAATTCTCCTTAATTATTCTAGTAACACACTTATACCATTTTTTTCTTCCAAGTCCAGATGTTTCTCTTGGAAAATAGTTTCTGTCAAACCACAAATCAATGATTAGTGTAAACTAAGAAAAACTGTGCTATATTTATATATGAATGGCCTATATGTCTCTTTCCCACCTCCAGCAAATCAGTTAACAAGGTTTGGGCCTCACAATTTTACACAAGCCATCTCAGATGGACATCAAGCAGGAAAACACAGGGTGTCCCACACTTCCTCTCTAGCAGTGTCCAAGAGGGAAAGTCTCAAGCCATTTCTAGCAGTGTCTCATTCTCTACCTCTGAAATCATGAGAGTGATTTCCAGACATCTGCATTTTAATAGGCTTTCAAAGACTATTACAGTCTTGCAGTGTCAAGTTTGAGAACCTTCATTGCTAGCTTCAGTTTTTCCACATGTAAGAAAACATTTATAGACACCTGTTTAGTACCTCTAAATTCTCATCTGGCTCATCTTTACAACCTGCCTAAGATCAGCAGTGCCATCATTTTACCAACAATCAGTATGATTTCCCTTCTGCCCACTGTGGCTACTATATCCTACTCAGATTGTATGTGGTTGCTTTATTCTACGTGGATTCCACTTTATTGCTGTGTTCAGCACAGATTCTAAGGGCTACTTTATTCTATATGGATTCTATGTTGCCACCATGTTGTACAGAGATTCTGTGGAGCTACTTCATTCTAACGGAGTCTGCACTGCTACTGTGTTCTACACAGATTCTATGGCTCTACTTTCTTCTACATATATGCTATATACCTTCCCACTTCATTTCCCTACCTCCACTGTCTGTACTAAGGCACTGACAGAATGTCAATTTCTTCCTCGACAATTCTACTAGTTTAATGCTGAAATCCATTACATCCTCCAGTTCCTGAGGCCTTGAAACTTATATCACCCACAGCCCAGAAGAGCACAAAAAACAATGTAATGACAATGTCTAATCACCCGTTCACAAACTGTGGCTTTTTTACTAGTGTTAGGTGTGGCTTGCCTGTCATCCAGATTTGTTCAAATGCCCAGTAACGTAATGGCAGGTTACAGATGCACTGTTCTTAAATGTTTATAAATACTTTTCTTTTGCTTTCTTGTGCTCTGTAGTTGCACAGAAATAATGACTTTTATAGTTGAAAGGATGCTTAAAAATCAGTCCAAAGCAACACCTTGTAAAGTTACAAATTAAGAAATGAAAACTCCCAAGAGAACACAATGTTTTGTTCAAGATCACATAGCTATTTTTGGCAAAACTACCCAAAACTCAGGAATCTACCCTTCTTTTCAGTGTGGTATGCTATCTCACCCCCAGGCTGTCACCTCCAATTGGACAAATAAGAGCAATGCAATCATACACACATCTTTCAAATAGGTTAATTTTGTTAACCATCAGAATGTAGGAATATCATCAACAAGGCATTGATGAAAGTCATGTGTCTGCCAAAACATTTCAAGTCAACTCCATGGACTGATTGATCGCTTTTATACAGCTCACAAGGAATCCAACTGAGAGAGCAGTTCCTGTTCTCCTGGACACATGTATAATACTGGACAGGCAACTTGGCCACAGGGAGGATGGACCCTCAGAAGGGTCAGGACAGATGATTATGTCCAAGAGAAAATTAGGAGTCAGAAAATGATCAGGAGAAGATTTAGGAGGGACATCCCACAGTGATGAGGAAACAAACTAGTGCTCTCTTGTTACAACAAAATTCTTATCTAGAAGATGAAGAAAATGTTGGGCTGGTAAGGGCTAGAGATGCATATAATGAACAGATACAATTAGTGAGATGTCTGAGTTGTTTTTCTTGTGTAAAATGCAGTTGTTTTCCACGTGAAATGAATCTATTTCCCAACAAGTAGTTCAACACTTACTTATACAGGAGGAGTTATTGTGGATAACCAGTTGTGCAGAATGATTAAAATTTTCCAGAGGAAAATTCAAAATGTACAAGTTAAAGGAAAATATTTTGGTTTCTGATTCAGCAAACATTCACCAAGGTTTTATGAACTCATACAGTAGATATTGATCCCAGAAGTTTTGAATGCCACCAACACAAATGATAGTTTAATTTATTTTTACATACTCCAGATGTATTCTTTCTCAGCTTTGGTTCAGATGCACAAATGCCTTCTTTTGAAAGCCTTCATTTTATATTAACTTTATGGTTACCCAGAGTATAAGTGACTATTATTCTGCCAACCACCAACTTAACATAAAGCCTGAGAAGTGAAGTCAATTGCCTGAAGACACCTCTGGAGAAGAAAACCAATGGAGAACAATATTATTCTCTCCCTGAGGAAACAAATGCCCTCAAAAGTTTGTGTCTTAAAACTGGGCACAGAAGCACACACATTAGTCCCAGCTACTTGGGGGGCTGAGGCAAGAAGACTAAAGTTCAAAGCCAGCCTGTGGCTGTGAAACCCTGTCTGGAATTTTTAAGAAAAGGGAGGGAGTGGCTGGGAGTTGTAGTTCAATACTCCCTAGCTTCAATCTCAGTGCTGGAAAAAAAAAAAAAAAAAAAGTTTATGCAATTTTCCAAAGGAGTAAAAGGTGTATTCTACACATAACTCTAGATGGCAACAAAAAGATCTTGGGTTTTAAAATCACAACACAAAATACTGCACTAAAATTTATCACTGTATTTTAAAGACATTGGGAAACCTTAAGTTGAGGAAAGATTTGTAAGCTTATTTTAACTACTGACAAATGAATCTTCAAATTTCTAGTTTTACATGCTGTTTCCAATGCAAAGAAATTACTTAGTAATGGGAACTCTTGAAAAACCATGTCCAAAGGACACATTCAAAAGTCCAACCATGATTTAAAAAAAAAAAAAATTGTAAGTTGACACCAGAAAAACGCAATGAAAGCTGCAGTCCATATTCTGTTACTCAATCTACAAACCTCATAAATGGAAACAAAGCAGCCCAGTTTCCAGCTGGACCGAATGCCTGGGGAACAGTTGCCAAAGCCCAGGCTGTATGAGATTCCCAACAGGAAATGCACTCCACACGCCTAGCAGAGCACATGGTTGGAGCACCAGCCTACATCTCCAGACCTTAAATCATTCGTGGAAGAGGCTCAGATTGGGGCTTTATGTTCTTATGGCTAAGAGCTTTCAAATTCTAGAGGACTTTTATGAAAACCCCCGATCACTTATAATTATGAACATGCTAATGGTTAATAGAGGCACAGAAACCTAGTTTAAATATCAGCTGTGGAATTTCACAATGTGTGAATTTGGGGAGGGACCCATCCTTCTCCTGTGGAACAGTGACATGTGTGAACAGCCTGGGTGGCATCCTTCTCTGACGTTGTTCTCCCTGCCTTTCACATTCTTCTGACTGCCACACATCACCTACGTGTTCAAAGGACCTCCTTTCTACCAGTCTCATGACCCCAAATTCAGCAAAGAGGGACTGGTCCAAAAACGCAAATCTGACCTCTCTCTACTGCCCCAAACTTAAGAAATATGCTCTGTATAAATAAATGTCACTATTCTTGTCTATTTGAAGTTCTTTACTGACCTCTCATTGTTAAATTTACTGGTTCTTAACACATTGTAGGGACTTCAATCAATTCTTGGTGAGAGAAGAGTTAAGTTGGGGTTCCTTCTTCATTCAACAAGGCTTGCTTCCACACCCCAATTAAGAATAAAAGATAATATATCAGCAAGCCTAGCAGAGTGCCCAGTACTTACTTCCATAGCTTTTCATTTTGTTCCAAAGTTTACAAAGTGCTTTCACACATGTTAGCTGGTTTAATCTAACAACTCTGAGCTCTGTGAGGTCACCTGGAAGGAACTCTGGCTGGTGAGGTCCAAGGCCTGCTAACTTAAGGCTAGAGTTCAGACAGACCCACTGATCCCAAAATTTGTGGGGTTTTTTGTTTTTTCACACTTTTCTGTTAATAATTCTGGCTTCTTCTATAGAAAGCAATATGGAAGGAAATAAAAATGATTTCCCTTTATCGTATCAAATGTGTCTGCATATTATATGATACAGATATACATTCTTTCATAACACCTACTGAATATTTTATTGCATTTAAGGAACACATAGGTCAAATTAAACTATGACAGATTCTAAAGGACTTTGATTTATTTTATATCCCATAATACTTTAAACTATCAGTGGGCTCATTCATTCATTCCACCATTCAGCATGTTTTTATCTCACATGAACTTCACCTAGGGCACTAAGAGTTGCATGTTTGGTGCTGGAAATATTAGGTATTCCCAAGATCAAGATTCTAGGCCTTCAAGGTTTCTCAGCTGAAACCAATGATGAATGATCTTGAAGGTTGTTCTCAGAAGTATTTGAATAAAGAAGTCATTAACTGGAAGCCAGGAAATGCAGGCTATGTTTCTACATAAAAAGCTCAGTGATCTTAGACAAGTCCCTTTCTTTACCCACAAAAATGGAAGAATTAGCATATATATATATATATATATATATATATATATATATATATGTTTGTTGTTGCTTTGTTTTTGAGACAGGGTTTCACTATGCAGTTCAAGCTGAACTTACACTCACTTTGTAGCCCAGGCTTGTCTCAAACTTGTAAGAATCCTACTGCTTCAACCTCCCAAGTGCTGTGATTACCAGTTAGCCCATATTTAATGTTATTCCACTGCTATGAATTCTAAAGATTCCATATAATTGGCAAACCCTTTTAATATCCACCAAGTACATAATTTTATATCAAAATTTTATAAAATTGTGAGATCATCTGTATTTATTGTAGCTTGAAAGAGTACAGATTGCCCCACAAATTGTTAAAAGTTTTTAACTACACATAAATTTAGAGTATTTTTTAACAGTCTTGCAGCCAATTTAGCTGACAAATTGACTCCACATCAAAATTGCAATTTCATGTGTAGATTGTGATCTTTAAATGATTCCTCTCAGCTGGGCGTGGTGGTGCATGCTTATATGGAATCCCAGCATTTGGGGTGGCTAAAGCAGGCAAATTCCAAATCCTTGCCTAACCCAGGGAACTGAACAAAACCTTGTCTCAAAGTAGAAAAGGGCTGGAAATGTAGGTCAGTGCAAAAGCCCTGGGTTCAACCCCAGGGCCTCAAAATGAATAAATAAATAAAATCTATCTGATTAGAGAAGCTAAGACTCAAAATCTCTTTTAAATTTTTCTATGGCAAGTCACTCTGGGATGACTTAAAAGTCTTCTATAGAAAGTAACCCTTTAAGCCAGGGGTTTAGCTCAGTGGTATAAAAGCCTGCTTGACAAACACAGGTCATGAGTTTGATCCCCGGCACCAAAAACAAAAAAAAAGCAAGTAGCCCTTTAAAGCAATCTACTAGCATAGCTTTCTGTGAGCAAGCTCTTTACAGCCTTATTTTCAAGCTTCTTGCCCCCTTATCCTTCTCAGCTAATCACAGCTGGATATGTAAACCTCAGTGCTTTGCAAGTTATCAGCTGAGAAGGATGATGTCTACTGAGGACTTCACATCCCAGAATCTTCCCTGTCACTGAGAAGATACTGGTCAAGGCATCACTGGAACAGACATATCTAAGATGCGGCACATTTCTTCATATTTATACACACACAAAAAAAAAATCTGTCTCCAAACTCTTGTTTCTTCCTTGTTCATTAGAAACAATCCTTTCTTTTCTCATCTGTGTAACCTTAACTGAGCTCCTACTCCATTATTTGTGGTGATATAGGTTGAGTACAGCAGTGAGAACAGGCTTAGAAGGTGTCACTGCTGACCCACACTGGACCATTGACTGAATTATAAAAGTTATCCTCTTCCAGTGGCGAGGCATGCACCAGAGTCTTGGCAAGCTGAGGGAATTGGATTTTAGCCTCCACCTGCCTGTTGGTAATGATGAGCTTGTCTAGTGAACAACTCACAGAACTCTACAAGGTGGCATGACCGGATGTATACATAAAAAACATATTCCAGGCCTGGAGATACAGTTCGGTGTTAAGAGCATTTGCCCTAACATGCACAAGGCCCTGGGTTCAACCTTTAGCAATGCCAAAAGAAAAAATAAAAATGTGTTCTATAGAAGCACTGAAAATTAGAAGAGGAAGAATTTGATTCTGCCAAAAAATAAAGGGAAACAAAGCTTCCTAGAGAAGGTATTTGCCTGACATGATAAATGTGTGGGTAGTCAACAGATGGACGAGAAAAGGAAGAGCAGAAGAAGCAGAAAGTTCATTCACTCCAGACAATGGCATGGAAATGATAACTTGCTGACAGTTCACTGTGACTGGAGCAGGCAGGGTGTGTGTCCCTGCGTGTAAGGAGAAAAGAAAACGAGGAGACCTGAACAAAGTCACTAGATGAGACTGAGAAGAAAGATGGGCCACGTCAAGCAGCATCTTAAATAGGCACGTCAAGCTGTTGAAATATGATTCTGAGATCACTTGGGGTTTGTTCTGCCACTGTAAATAATAAACACCTTCTCAGTTATACCCAGATAGATAGATTTTACATTCCATCACAAAACCTGATATCTAAGAAACAAGTTTTACTTTCCTGTAAACTGAGCAGGTAAAAATGCAATGAAATAGAAATTAGCTTTTTGAACTCTCCTTATCTTGATAATACATTTTTAAAACATAAAAATCCTAAAGGATATCAGGAAACGGTTTTAAGTGGGTATATACAAACGTTATAAGATCAGCAGCTGACACTTCTTATTCAGACCAGGGGGCTGAAGTGTTAATAGCATATGATCTACACCGGTAGGAAACTTAGAAGCCATTTCAAAAGCTTTTAGAGACATTCTAATTTAAATCTTTTGGGAAGAAACTCGGAGACAACCATGTGTTATTTGTTAAAGAAGTATATCAGCAGCCTTTGGGAAGCAGAAGGAAGAACAGCAAATAACCCAAAAAAAAGAACCAGGGAGCTCTACAGCACAGCAAACAGACCAGGTCTCAGACACAAGGCTGCCAGGGTGTCACCTCGTGCGCCATTACCTGGGACACCCCCCACCCCGCCGGGCACCCTCGAGGGATCAAGCATCCTCATTCTCAACCTTAAACGGAATTACCCTATTTTTCAGTGTTTTTACAAAGTTAAAGGGGGATGGAAGCTCAAGCATATAAAGTTTCACCGTTTCCTAAAGATAAAAACACCTCGTGCAATCTTACGCGCATACTTTAAGGCAGCTGTCTGCAATCAACGGTTGGAAGAATGGGCTCTTTTTTCCCTAAACTGTTTTTGGTAAATACGATCCTCTGGGGACACAACCAGCTTTCACAGAAACCTGGCACCTCAGCCCCGCGAGAAGCAGCGTGGGTTCGGTGTGGTCGGTAGGCGTCGGTGCCAAGACTGCTCCCCTCTCACGCCCCCGAAGCTCCCGCGGGCTGTACTGGAACCACCTGGGTCCTACACCCACAAAGCTGGGGTAGCAGAACCCGCTCCCCGACTGCCAAGCTGGCGCCTGGTGCCACTCGGCTCCGGGATGGCGCTGGGGGATCCCGGGACCTCGTTTCAGAGCCTGAAAAGTGTTCGCCCTCCGAAACCAAGCGGCCAGGAACCCTGGCGGAGAAGATGCCCGGGCCACACCGCCGCTGCGACCCCAGATCGCCTCCCGAAGCCAGCGAGAAGGAAAGAGGGCACCCGCAAAGGGGGCAGCGTTGAGGGGGCGCTGCTGGGCCCCCGCCCCAGGGTCCTGAGAGCTGGCTGGAAGGCGCCGCGGCCAGGCTCCGCCGTCCAGCCCGCCATGTCCCCGCCGCGGGGTGCCCCTACCTGGGGTCCCGCGCCGGGCACTGTGCGGGTCAGTGGCGCCCGACTCCCGCGCTGTTAAGGGCGAGGCTCCCCGGGCACTCCAGGCGGAGTGGGAGAAGTTTCTGGTGTCACTTTGTTCTCCACTGGGGCGTGCGCTACGCGCCAGCGGTCCAGGCAGACCCCCGCCCCGCGCGCAAATCTCGGAGGCTGGAGTGGGGCCGCACCTTTCTTCGAGGCCGCCCTCCGGGCCACGCCCAGAACACGCCCCCACTCCCTGGTCACGCCCCGTCCCTCCCGGACACGTCCCGTTCACTGGGACACGCCCCCGGTACGGCCACGCCCCGTCCATCCAGGACGCGCCAGTTCACCCAGATGCTTCCCTACTACCCGGCCACGCCCCGTCCGTCCAGGACACGCCCCTGCTCCCTGGTCACGCCCCGCCCGTCCTGGACACGCCCCGTGCACTGGGACACGCCCCTGCTCCCGGCCGGGGCCGCACCCTCTCCCCGGCGCTTTCTCCGGCAATCTCCCACCGCACAAAAACAGCCAGCCAGCTAGTCCGCCCTCCCCAAGAGCGCAGACTGCGAAGCGCTGGTGCTGTCACTTCGCAAAGGTTCTACAGTGAACACGATGTTTCCTGGGTCCCCAGGAGAGGCTTCAGGGTGGACGTGACAGCTGGGTTGGGCCTGAGAGTCCGGCAGAATTTGACTAAGTGTAAAGGTTGCAGGGTTTATTGGGGAAACTCGAACCCGTGGGCCAGGATGAGGAAAGGGAGAGACACTAAGAAACAGGAATCCTGGCTGCCTACAGGCCAAGTCCCAGAACCTCTAGTCCCGCCCTGCACCCGAAGGCCCCACACTGGAGAGGATATGGGAAGGAAAGGGGGTTACTGGGTCCCCCAAGAGGCAGACTCCCTGCCAGGACTAGTGGAGGATTCTCAGGGAAATGACTGTGGAATCAAATTCAAAGGGTGCTGTGCAAACCTTCATTCTCCCAAACTATGGAGAGAGGAAAGCAATCATTCTAACCCCCTGTAGACTAAGATCATCTACAAATTCTAACACGGAAGTGTCTCATTGTAAGCGTCCCCATTCCCCTTAGATTCTCCTGGGAGCAGCAGCCGGGTGGGAAGCATGACCCAGGGCACAACCCAAGTGCTGGATTTCAGAATGGAACAACTAGGGCCCTTGGTCCATTAGGCTGCAAGAGAGCTGGAGCTCGGTGCAGACCGGTGAGCAATGTTCGCGTCTCCCCACCGCTGCCTCCTAAGGAGTTGTAAGCCTCTGAGGTTTGCTGGGATCAGACTGACCTGTGTACCGCCCTCCATCCCCTCAGGTTCTGTGCACCTTGACCCAGTAGTGCGGACCCCTCCCACTACTGAGGCTTGCTCTGGGTCGGCCCAGGAGGCCGTAGGCACGCGCCCACCGCTCACCTTCCCTTAATCTCTCCCAGCCTCCCTCATTCCTTTCATATGTTATTTACTTCCACAGCCCTTCCAAGGTAAGGAAATATTTTGTGTTTACTTTTTTGCATATTATATTGCATTTTTCACACTTTGAGAATGTTTTGTTTTGTGGTTCTGAAGGTAATGTGTTTGTTGCACAAATTTTTTAAAATGCCCTGGGCCCCAGTCCCCTCAGTCTTGCAGAGACACCATCCCTTTCTTGACAGCCAATGGCTGAGCCTCCATCCCATGTGTTGTACTCTGTGTCCAATCAAGAGAGGGAACCATGCAGCAATTTAAACAGTGAAGTTTAATAAATTATCAACTGGAATAGGATTTGGAGTAAGGAGGGATAGACAAGTAGAGAAAGCAAAAGAAAACAGGAATAGCAGGTAGGATTTAAGCAGCCACACTCCTAGGACTGAGATAAAGCTCTCAAAGAGGAGCTTTTCTCCTTCCCCTGGGGCCTAGATCCAGATCCCCTTAGTGAGGACGCAACTATCTAAATAGCAGAGGTATCATTCTGGTTCAAACAATTGGAACTTGCTGGAAATTCACACTTTCCTGGATATCCACTTATTTTAGGGTGTGGAAAAAGCTGTTCCCATGAAGATGCTGCTTGGAAGCACCTCATTACTGAAGCCCTCAAGGGTAATATTCCAGGGACAGTGCTCCTGGCGAGGCTACACCTGCAGGAGCCTGCCTAGCTGGAGTCCAGACACCACAGGCAAAGGAGTCCTCCTGGACATCTCCAGAGCCAGGGATTTAGCTCAGCAGCACAAGCACCTACCTGGATGACTCCAGACCCCTGCCTGCTACCTAACAAAACACCAAACCTGTGGACAAAGGCAATTGTTTAAAGGGTCCAGATCGACTTTTACAAAGAAGGTAAAGGATGACATTGGGACTGAGAGACAATGTGTTGACAACTGGTACACTGGATCACCTCAGAAGATCCAGGTACTGTCCAGCTTTCTCTTCCAAAATATCCATTCACTTTCAGGGTAAACACCAGCATCTCTACAAATTCTTCCCACAGACAATTGTCCCCTTCGCAGGCCATTTTGTTCCTGACGTCCCTCTGCTTTAGGCCGCCTCTTTTCATTCCTCCCCCAACAGCTCCGCCTCTGCTGGAGGCCCAGAGGACTCCTCTCCCAGCCTCTCAGCCAGCGCACAGCTAGGACCAGGCTACGAGATCTGCAAAACTGGATGGAAGTTTGGGGACACAGAAGGGAATCACAAAAGGAAAAAGAACAATATTAAAAACGAAGTAACAGTTTTGAAGGCATGAAAACATTCCAGGGACTCCCCAAAGTCATCTCTCTCCTCATCCTGTGCCCAGACAGGAGGCAGGGAAAAGCAACAAGTTTCCTCTGCAGATGGCACCGTCACAGGACCTGGCAGAGAGCAGAAGTGGTTTGTTCCTCTACACATCTGATCCCACACTGTAGATTTAAAAAGACTGTGGAGATACAGGCTGTCAGTGAAAGTGAATATCCGTATCTTGATAGGAAGAGAAATTTAGTATCTAACACTCATTTGACCAACTCAATAATCCATGTACTGAGTGTCTAGTCAACCCTTGGCTTTGTGCTGGGCAGCAGGGATATAATCTATAATCATTACGAGCTGAGGGGGGCAGGAAATGATCTTACAACTAGTCATTTTTATATCTCATAAATGCTCTGATGGTACAAAACACCATCATATCCCTTATCTGAAATGTTCTGACCAGATGTACAGAAATGATTGGGATTTCTTGTTTTTGTTTTTATTTTGTTTTGTTTTTCCCTTCTTTTTGGAGATAGGCTCTCACTATGCGGTTCAGTTTACCCTTGAACACACTGTATAGCACAGACTGACTTCAAACTCACTGCAATCCTCCTACCTCAGCCTCCCAAGTACTGAGAATACAGGCGTTCACCACTACACCTGGCCTGGGGTTTCAGATTTTTCAGTTCTTGGAATATTTGCATATTCCTGAGACTTCATGGGGAAGGGGCCCATGTCTAAATATGAGACACATACATGTTTCATATATGCCTTCTACCCACAGCTTGAAGTAATTTTGCACAATATTTAAAATGTGCCCAAGTTCTGACTTGTGCCCAGCACATGAGGACAGATGTGGAATTTTCTACTTGTAGAATTATGTTAGCATTCAAAAAGTGTCAGACTTGCCAGACATATAGCTCAGCAGCCCAGTGCCTGCCTGACAAGCATGAGGTTGGAGTTTGATCTCCAGTATCAAGAAGAAAGAAAGAAGAAAGAAAGAAAGAAAGAAAGAAAGAAAGAAAGAAAGAAAGAAAGAAAGAAAGAGAGAGAGAGAGAGAGAGAGAGAGAGAGAGAGAGAAAGGAAGGAAGGAAGGAAGGAAGGAAGGAAGGAAGGAAGGAAGGAAGGAAAGAAAGAAAGAAAGAAAGAAAGAAAGAAAGAAAGAAAGAAAGAAAGAAAGAAAGAAAAGAAAGAAGAAAAATGGGAAAAGTGTCAGACTTCTGGAGCATTTCTGCTTTCCGATTTTCAGAATAAGAATGTTGAAGCTACAAGTGTTCACAGAACTCTCAGGGGCCATGGAGAGCCTCCACCCCAGGAATCTAAGTGGAGTCCTGCAGTCCTGAGGCTGGGATGACTCCAGATACAGGGGATGGTGCCTTCAAGACTCTGAGTGGGAAGGAGCCAGGCCCTTCTAAAGGAAAGACAGTTAGGACAGAGTGACAGGACAGGAAGCCAGAGAAACTAGCAAAAGTCAACCATGCACAGTCACACAGGCATATTGATAATTTTAGAGACAGACCTGTAATCCTAGCTACTCATAAGGTTGAGGCAGGAGGATCTCCATTTTTGAGGATAGCCTGGGCATCTTAGCAAGACCCTGCCTCAAAATAAGTTTTTGAAAAGGACCAGTTCTACGATAGAGTGTGCCTAGCATCACTGAGCCCCTGGATTCAATCTCCAGCACTTAAGAAAGAAAGAAAGAAAGAAAGAAAGAAAGAAAGAAAGAAAGAAAGAAAGAAAGAAAGAAAAAAAAAAAAAAAAGAAATTTTGGATTTTTGGATTTTTGCCCCTAGATTAATGAAAGCACTCCAAAGTATTTTAAGTACCCTTCCAGTTGATAGGTGGAGATAAGCCTGAAGGGTACATTGAAGAAGAATCTATTTGGCAAAAGTGTAAGAAGACTACATAAATCTAGAAGTTGAACTTGTAGACTCAGACTGAGAGGAAACTAGCCAGGGACTGGCTGAAATACCCTCTCAGTGGACAACAGAGAATAAGGAGAGGCCTGAGAAAATGGGCTGGGTTAGCGAAGAGGACTTCGGGGCTGGAAGGACCTCTATCATCTTGACAACAGAGCAGGATTGGCTTGCTGTAGCATTGTCGAATGAGCAGTTAAAGAAAATTTGTTCCCCAAAGCAGATTCAAATTTCTACCCTGGTGAGAAGAAGAGTGTGAAGGGTTAAATGGTCACCCACTTTCCTGATCATCCAAT
Organism: Hydrochoerus hydrochaeris; assembly: GCA_004027455.1. NCBI lineage: Eukaryota > Metazoa > Chordata > Mammalia > Rodentia > Hydrochaeridae > Hydrochoerus > Hydrochoerus hydrochaeris. The sequence continues at coordinate 89,836 of PVLA01002540.1, read as the reverse complement.
CCCTTTGAAGCCATGAGGGACCCCAAACTTAGTTATACCAGTCTCTGCTTAAAAGTTACAGAACATTAATAATAATAATAATAATAATAATAACTGCAATTATACCACCTAGACATAAGCATTTTGTCATATTCTCCTGCAGAATCTTCATGTTTAGATTACCCAAATCTCAGGGAAGGTATCCTGTCCAGTGCATCTCTATCTCCAGTAACAGCGTATTTTCTGGCACACAGAAGATGCCTAGCAATGTCTGCAGAATAAATTTTGCTTCTAAACCCTAACTGTGCAGTATTTGGTTGGGATTTCTGGTCACAGGACTCTGAGCCAATAGCCTCAATAAACAACTCAGCCTTTTCCTGACTTCCACCTCAGAAAGATTCCTTAACACATTTTTCTTACTTTGGGAAGACTCTTTTGAGTGATGGCTTTTCGCTTTCCTTTCTTTCACAGCACCTGAAAGAAGACAGTCTTTCTGCCTCAAGTGCCACCAGTTACAGGAGGGACCTTGCATAGAGCCACACAATGGCAATCCCATAGGAAAGTATTGCATTTAGTGCTTAGCCTCTAGGAGCTCAAATGCAGTTTTATAGACTGTTTGTAAAAGTCTCCAGGACACCAGCAAGGGACACTAATAAGCTGACTCCCATTCTCTCTGTGCAGTGTCCCAGGATCTAGGAAATGGGCAAAGACTGCACTGACTCAGTCCAGCTATCTCCCTGGCACAGGCAGAAAATCTCCCAGTGTGCCAGGCTAATTTTGGAGCATTTGAGATTTCCAGAGGATGGCCTTTCTAAAGAAGACCGTATTTCTCCTTCCTGATGACCACTTCACCAAATACAAAAAGGTCTCTGCTGGCTGTTGGAGCTTGCAAGACTCACTTCACTGCACATTTCAAATCCATGATAGAAAGGAGGGGGCAGACTTGATCAGAGTTCCAAAAAGCTGTTTTTAGCTCTGTATTTGATCCACCTTCCTTTTCCTTTAACCCATTTGCATGTGTGTATGTGTGTAGTTGAGAGCTATAGTCAGAGGCATGTGTGCACACAAGTGTGAATACGCACACGTGTGCAGAAGAGTTTTCTTTTCTTTCCCATGTCTTTTTTTACTAGTTTTCCTTTCCACTCTCCAGTGACTAGAAAATCTAATTTATATATTTTATCTACTTTTTTGTTCCAGTGCTGAGGATCAAATGTAGGAAGACCTCAAGCATGCTAGGCAAGTACTCTTAAAACTGAGCTACTTACATCTCTAACATATCTTGAAGGGTTGCTAACAAACAAAAAGCCAACTTGTAGTTTTACTATGCCATGAAGAAAGCTTTATGTTTTGTTTAGATAACTGATCAAGATTACAGATTCTTTGGTTAGTGCCACTGAAAACCTTTCCTGACCAGAATTATCTCTACCTTATTCCTGGCTCAGAAGCAGCTCCAACCATCTCCAAAGAAAATGTAATCGTGTCCAACACTCCTAGGGAAGCCAATCTTAAATTGTGAGCATGTTTTGAGTAGAGCAGCCCAACTTTCTGATGCACTCGCCTGTCTCCTGTAGAGCCCAAATGCAAACATCAAACAATGCACAGAAGACCTAAATCTGGCCTTCACTGTCAAAAGATGAATCCTTTAAAAAAAAAAAAAAAAGCTACCTGTGACATTGCTTATGTTAGTGAAACTGATGTATTTTTGCTTTTGTTTTTCATCATTTATAGTTAGTATGAGAGATATCTGAAAAAATTAACACTGTCTGAATCAAAGCATAGTAACTATTCTATATGTCTAAACGATGTCCAATTCCTGCTTACCATTTGGTTATAGAGTCAGCATTTATTTTCAATGGGGCCCTTAGCATAGAAAATGTGTTTGCTGAACCCAGAAACTTACTGTGAAATGAAAAACTTATAAGCATTCCTTTTCTGTCAAATTTTCCTTTGTGCCCCTAAGTTCTAAATCCTTCCTTCTATTAAACTTATTCTTGGTGCTAGGAATGTATTTCAGGCCTAGAGTGCTTGCCCAGAATTCACAAATTCCCTAGCATTGCAAAAACAACAACAACAGAAAACAAAAAACAAAAACATTCATTCTTGATCTTCTGTTGAACCCTTCCCAGGTTGGACTCTTCCTGAATTTCTTTAACTTCCTGCCAGGCCTGTCTATTCTCCATTTATGTTTAGTTGAATCCACTCTGCCTCCAACGGTGTAGTCTTTCTAACTCTGCCATGTGAATGCTTACTGAGGTTTAGATGTCAAATTGTAAGTGGGTAGGAAAGGGGGAAGAGCAGGTAATACTTCTGCTTTTCAACAAAGATAAACTGAGTCACCTTTGAAGCGGAGTGTTACTGGCATGGGACCAGGTGATTTTAGGAAATGATTTTTGAAGTTAAACTACTTAGAAAATGGACTTCCACAAGGATGTTAGAGTTAGCAGCTTTTGTCTATATAAAAGGACTATAGAATCTTGAATGACTGAGTAGGTATACACTAGCCATCATGTACTTCTTTAGAGAGGGTTATAATTTGGTGACAGTATATAATTTTGAGGTTTCAATTTCAAAACTAGGGTAATAAGTGAAGTAAAATCTAAATTTGAGCTCACAATTTTATGATTGCCAATTTATTCTTAGTTTAATACATCTGAAGAAAAATAGTCTTAGGGTGTCATTGTCAATTGTAGTAAATATTATCAAATGTGTCATATGTGTATTTATATGAAATGAATATATTTATATGTGAATACTTACAGACTGACTTGATTTGATTAACAAACTTACACTATTGCACTTATTGTTTCTTACAGGAATTTCCAAACTTTGGTGTTGGAATGGAGAAATAGTGCAATGTAGAAAAATATCTTTTAAAATTTTATTTCTTAGCACATAACATATATTGAATTAAAGAATATATAAATTAAATGAACCTTTATTCATTAAAGTTTGCTTAAGTTTGAGCCACAATACCTCAAGCTTGGAGCTACTGTTTTGTTTTGTTTTGTTTTGTTTTTGGTACCAGGGATTGAACTCACAACCTCACACTTGCCTGGCAGGCACTTATGCCACTCAGCTAAATCCCTGGCTTACTGTTTGTTTTTTACACAAACTTTCTAATTATAAGTTTTAAGCCACAAATGTTAAAACTCAAACCCAAGCTTTAAATTAAATATAGTTTTCCATAGGACAAGTTAAAAGATTAGATTTGTATCATTACGCTGTAAAGGACATTTTCCAATTTAAAATAACTGTGACATTAAAATTTTCTCTTTCAGATTATTATAAAACTACCTTGAACACTTATAGTGGCTCCCTAAAGTTACAGATTAGTGAAATTGTTCTCCTCACAATTTCCCATTACTGCGTCAAGAGTTTAAAAAAACTGGCGTTTTGCCATTTTGTAAAGGGAAAGAAGGAAAACATAGTTGCCGGCCACTCTGTGCCTCTGGAATAACCTGCTTCCTTCCTTCCTCCCACCTCCATCCCCTCCGTGTGTTTTATGTCTTCCGTGTCATCTCAGGATGAAGGGCTCAGCAAACACATTTTCCCCATGTGGAATTCTCTAATAAAAACAGACAACCTGCTTTAAACAAGCAACCCTCAGAAAGAGACTGAACAGACGCCCAGTGCAGGGCGCTGCTTTCCTTTTAGGGAACAGGGTTCACCTTAGACTGTCTTCATCCATTATGTGCAAGTACACATACGTAGATAGCGGGGCCATCACAGACTTCATAATGTCATTTAGGGTCCAGTTAAATAGCTTTACCCACATTATCATGCATTTTGGAAAAATTTATTTGTTAATGTAAAATTTTCTTTCTGTTTGTTTATTTATTTATTTATTTATTTATTTATTTTGAGTCAAGATCCTCTAAGATTCCAGACTCTGTCTCAAGCTTGAAATCTTCCTGCATCTGCCTCGTGAGGAGCTGGTCTTGTCTATTTACTTATTTTTAGTTCCAGAAATCAAGCCCAGAGCTTCACGAGCACTAAGCAATTATTCTGCCACTGAGCCATATCCCCATCCAAGAAAGAATATTACTGATTGGCAAGAAGTCATACCTGAACCTGAAATTTTGCTAAGGAGTGTAACCTCTACAGATCATCACTATTCACATCTGACAAGCAGACAATGAAGCCACTGAAGCAACAGTTCTGCTGCTTCCCGCTTGCCCAGAGACATGGTGCACATTCCAAGTTCACTTACTGGACAAGGAAGTGGCTGGTTGAGAAATTCATCTTCTAACTGTGATGAGGTCATGTGAAATAAGCCATTCCAAGAAAGCACTGGAAGTACTTTGAATTCTCCCCAGCATTGTCGCGGTGGTGAGGCAAACAGGAGTGACTGACTTGCTGCTGGATGGGAAGGCCTACCAGCTTGTACAAAAAATAAGCAAATGAACAAACCACTCATTCAAGAGTCACCAACTAAGCCCCACCATGCAGAAGTCTCTTCCCTACCTAAATACCCTGCAGAAAGTTACATTTTGCTCCTGCTTTGTTTCCAATCCAGTAGGCTACTCAGTACAAAAATACTAATGAGGCATGGAAAAATGGAATAAAACAAAATAAAAACAAGGCAAACAGCCCAAGACTGGTGGATTTCATAGAACCTCCGCATCCACTCCCCTATGAGGCAGGACTTTACATGTGACATGCCATATGATGCATCCCCAGCGTTCTTTCTCCTCTGCCCCAGTCCCTACCTCTTTGTTGGCAGCACCCTTTGACATCTCCAGACCATTGTTCTCTCAATGTCTTGGCCTCCAACCTTCTTATTTCTCCCTGATGAGCCTCCAGGCCTTACTGTCTCTCCACATAACTTTCTGCCATATCTGCCAATACAAGGGCAGAATGCTCCAGGTGATCCTCTCACAATCTGGCACCCGGTAGAAATTATAGCAGTCGGGGCTGGGGATTTAGCTCAGCAGCATAAGCGCCTGCCTCGCAAGCATGCAGTCGTGAGTTCGGTCCCCAGTACTGATTAGAAAAAAGAAAAAAGAAATTATAGCAGTCTGTAAACATCTCCCAGGGGCTGCCCAGGTGGAGCCAATTCTGCACCTCTGTAGCCTTATGATTATTAGTTCCTTCACTGTTGCCTCTTTCCCCAGTCATACAACAGCTCAGAACTGGTGCAGGACCTGGCACACAACTCCAGAGCTGTTTGACACACAAGTGGGTCATTGGTTTCCTCTGCAGGGATACAAGCCCACACAAAGCCCATGCAATGCCCTGTTTAGGGCAGTGGCAACTGAATGCTTTGCCCCAGGGATATAAACCTCTCTGTTTTTTGTTTTTTTTTTTTTTTTCATTTTTGCCCTCTGTCACCTTAGACTCCTCTGTTAATATATTTAGCATAATGAGGGTTCCAAAAATTCTCCTTTTCTCACTTTTCCTCTTTTACCTGGACACTGGTTGCCAGTAACTTCTCCTTTTCATGGGCTCGAGTTGACTGGCTTCTTCAGCTGAGGGTGGAGCTAAAGTGAAGTGAGCACTCTCTGGAGATGGCAGCTCCACCCTAACTTGTTACTGTAGCTCCCTAGAAAGATTATAAAGTAACTGAGGCTCCTCTCCTGTGAGCAGTCTAAACGTCCAACCCTTCTTCTCCTGCCGTCTCTCTCTGCCAACTTGTACAGGTCCACTGCTGGAAATACCTACCCTAGCTAGAGGTGCGGCTTGGTGATGTGATACAACATGTGGGGGCCCTGGGTCCCAACCCCAGCAGAGAAACAGACAGAGACAGGGCAATAGAGAGAGGAGGAAAGAAAAACATATACGGCTGTAACCAATACACACTTCCAGGAACAGTGAAGGCAGGCATAATGCACAGTGAACCTCTGGGTGTGTGTACAAATGCATATGTGTGCAAACATTTTTACACACAGAGGACAATATAACCCAGACTCCAGAGCCAGAATATCTGACTTAAATCTTAGCCTTACTTCTTACACTAGGTTTCAGACTTCAAGAAGTAACTTAAACTTCAATGCCTTAATTTCCTCATGTGTAAAATAAAGATAATCAGGAAATTTACCCAATGGCATCATATACAAAAGAAATACAAGACTATTTATAAAGCATAAAGTAAGTACTAAATGATATATAAGATAAAAATAGTTCTGGAATTCCTGCTCCCCTGATACTTTCTTTTACTTTGGCATATTTTCAAAAATGAAGAACATATTACACGGGGCACCACACAGGCCCTGCCAACTGGTTGGGACCCTGCATGTTTTTTGATGGATAACTGACCACCAAATTCATGTAACACCACCATTCTGGGTCACTCATGGAGCAAGACAGTTTTAGCACAAAACTGGCACTGGATGAAGAAACCCAACTACATTTTAATGGAAGGAGTAAACATGCACAGGTTTCTGTTACATTCATCCATTGAGTCTTTACACTGTGCCAAGTACTGTGTATTGTTATTTCTTCAGGAACTCTATCTCATTTGTATCAAATCATCTCCTAATGAGGTAGACAATATTATTATCCCATTTCACAGATGAGAAGGACCCTGAGGCTTAAAAAGATATGTTTCCTATTCTTAGTCACAGAGCTAGTGGCCAACTGATCTCAGATGACCAATCACACAAAGAAGGCAGGATTCCTCATTTTATTCATGAATTCATTTCTATTTTGAAAGCATAGTTCAAGACTTCCAAGTTAATGAGCATGTAGTTAAATCTCTACTGGTGATAATTATGATGATCTAGCCCTTGGACCATTTGGGAAGCTGTTCCCAGTATTCTATATTATATCCTTTGTACCCCCATTAGGACACGGGCTAGAAACCACAAAATAAACGACTGCTGACTGTTGTTAGAGATTATACTGTGAACTTTCTCAGGGGATATCTATGCTTTAATTGAAAAAGTGATGATGCCTTTGAGAACCAAAGGAATGAAGATGCATGATGGAATCTCAGACACACTTATAAGAAAGAAAGGCAAGTTAATTGAGGGCAAGTTATCTTGGAGCCTTTCAATCTCCCTGACAGACTCTGATGATACATATTTAGAGGAGAAAATATTCTAACTGCACACAGTAATTTTAGCAATTCTCTTTCTGGTGAGATCTTGGCCTGAGTAATTTTTTATTGCAAATCACACATGTTTATGAGCTGTGTCTATGCCCTTAGTGTAAAACCTGACTCAAGTCAGTTTCAGTTAGCTTAATAAAATCAGAACCAGAGGAAAAAATGTCTCCTGACCTTCACTTTGTTGATGTAAATAAGAAATTTGATACTCAAGGATATATAAACCTGTGGGACTCCCAGATGGAGAGAGGCAAGTCATCACACATGGACGGGGACAGGTGGTTGTGTGAGAGGTTATCCTTTGTATTAGTCAGCTTTTCCACTGCTGAGACACAACAGTTAAGGCGGGTTTTCATATGGCTCACAGTTTAGCGCATTCTGTCTATGGTTAGCTGGCTGCAAGGCAGAAACACCAAGGAGGATGAACAGGGCAGAGGAAAGCTGTTCAGGTCATGATGACCAAGAAGCAGAGCATGGAAGCAGCTAGAGAGGAAGGGGTGAGGGATCAGACATGGACCCCAAGATCATGCCTCCATGACCCACCCACACACACCCAGGACTGTATTCTAACAATCTCCAGGAAGGATTCCCTAAATCAATCAAATTGACACTCCACCCTAGCCACCACATTCCACCCCTTGTCAACTTCACACCTAAACACATCTTCTAAACCATACATAATATCCAAATAAAGACAATTGTAAGCTCACAATTCCACCTAACTATCCTGCATACAACCAGAAATGTAACAATCCCTTCCCCTAAGTTTCAACAATCCCACCATTTTTAAAAAGTGAAAGTCTTTTCTGAAACTCAAAGCAAATTCTTAGCTGTGAACCTCTGCAAAAATCAAAAACAACTTACATAAGCCCAAGGTACAATGCCACAGGGTAAATATTCCCATTCCAAAAGCAAGGGATAGACAGATAGAAAAAGAATTTGCCTGAAACAAAACTGAAACTAGGCAGGGCAAACATTAAGTCTTGTAGCTCTATACCTTGCATCTGTGTCACACAGTTGTAAAACGTGAGTATTCCAAGGGGCTTGTGGGGTCACATCCTCATGGCCTTGTGGGTTGTAGCCCACAAGCTAGCTGGTTGGAGCCTCTGTCTTAGACTGGCTTTACTCACTGCCTGTGACTGTCATTGGCAGATGTTCCACCTTCCTGACATTGCTGACTTCTTGAGGTTTCTTCTGGATCTTCAGCTTCATTTTCCTGCTTCCCACAATGCCCTCTCAAAGGGTCCTTGTTTTACATCCCAGGTCTTCCTTTAAAATCTGGATAGAAGCCTCACTGACCCCATAACCCTTGCATTCTGAAAAAACAGCACCATGTGAATAATGCCAAGGTCTGCTGCCAAATCAAGCAGTAGTCAGGACCCTTTGGGAACTCACTTATGGTAGTGGGATACTAAATCTTACCACCAAAGAAATTCAGCCTTGTCCAATTCAAAACTCTGGTCTTATTTAGATACAGATTCTTCTGATTCAAGATTCCCCAAATTCTATGCTGTTTTTCTCTCCAGAAGGGTGTTGGGCATGGATTGGCAAAAGGTACCTCAGAACCAAAGAGGCTGAGAGGGAGACAGATCAGTGGTACAGCACTTACCTATTATGTACAAGGCTCTGAGTTCCATACCCAGCAGTGCAAAAACAGAAAACAAAGCAAGCAAGCAAAAATATCCAAAGCTATACCAGCCTGATATAAAGGCTATCTGACCAGCAGATTAGCCCTGCTTTCTCTTTGGTCTATGCCACTTGACCTTGGGCATTAACTTTGGTCTTGTATTAAATCCAAGATCACCAGCCCCACTGTGGCTCCCATCAGTGGGCCCCCGTAGATATGTCCTCCTCATCTCAACATGAGACCACTTCAAATCTCCTAGACCATTTTCAGCTAAGTCATACACTATTTTTTGGAGGGCAGGCAGGATTTGAAAGTCTCCCTCCCATAGTACTTAGGATACATAGCACTAAAGAGGCATATTCTGGCTCCTAATATAGTCTTGTTTTTGTTGTTGTTTGTTTCATTTTTTAAAGAACAATTGGTAATCAGTTTATTAAAATGGTCAACTTGACTATCTGGTCAACCTCAAAACTGATGAAAGCAGTTTGTGTAACAACCACAGACAACTGTGTAAATCAATCATCTGCTTGTGGATTCTCATCTGGAAAGGATTCCATGACTGAGAACCACTACAAGATGTATTTCTGTGTGACTCACAGTCTTGACAGGCATCTGAGCTGGTCCCCTCACTTAAAGACTCTTGCTCTACACCTCTGAGAACACACTGTCTCTAGGAACTTTATCACATGGATGTTGAACAGGGTTCTAATTAGATGAATCACCATCTCTGGTTCCACAGGTGCTTTTCTTTTATCTTTAAAAATACAGCTTTAGTGTGGCTTTCCGGTTGACTTGTGCCTTGGCAGAAACTCTGCAGCCTGCTGAACTGGCCTGGGTCTTCTCCAAAGGGCCCCTTCCTCCCTTTCTTCTTTCCTTCTTTCCTTCCTTCCTTCCTTTTTTCTTTTCTTAAATTCATTGCTCCACTGGATGATGGCTTCCTGAAGAGCCTGCAGTTTTATGTGGTGGTGGTGGTAGTGGTGGCACTGCTTTAGGATCCCCAAACTTTTCTCTGGTTTATTGTGTCCTTATCTCCAAGGACAAGGCCCAAGAGTCCCAGTTCAGCCATTCATGGCAGCAGTCTAAACTCTTCTTGTCCTCTGCTTATCCCAGCTCCCTCATGTCAGCTTCAGCCTAGGATAGTTTATCTGTGTGTGCCTATGGGATACCATACATGTTTCTCCATCCTACAATTTTACTTTGAAATGCCCCAAATGACAGTTTCATTCATGAATTTGTCCCTCTCATGATAGAAAAATAGTTGTATTAGACCAATCCTTATAATGTGAAAAACGGGGGGGAAATCTGTGTAAAATATTACGCATGTACAAGTCACATGTTTAGTAGTCATGAAAGAGCTACCCAGACTCTGAAGTCTTGGACAAAAATTCCTGAGAAAAGAGGGTTTTGAAGAGAGGAGCCCAACACTTTGCTTTCTTTTCTCCTGGATGTATTTTGCAACCATCAAACTCTAAGACAACCAGAGAAAAGATGCCTGCAATAACTACATCCAAAAAAGCTCTGGCATCCAGAGTATGTATAGAGCTGTGGCAAATTAATTAAAAAAATCAACCATTGTGGTTAAAAAAAACTGTATCAGTTACTGTTGAAAAGAAGATCCCCAAATATCTAACACAAATACAACAAGATGCTGCACCTCATTAGTCATTAGGAAATAAAAAGTAAGACAACAAAGAGACCCCAGTATGTATAGCCTTTACATGGCTAAAACTAAAAAATCACAATACAAAATGTTTGCAACTATATATATATATATATATATATATATATATATACATTTCTCCTAAATTGTCAGTGAGAGTATAAATTTGTACAAGCACTTTGAAAAACCTGACAGTAACTACTAAAACTTAACAAAGGAATATCCTATGACCCAGTAATTCTACTCCAGGGAATCCATGCAACAGAAAGATATATAGTATAAGTGTTCACAGTTATGTAAAGGAATAAAAATGTTATTAAATGGCCATTTTTCATGCCATGGAAAGCTACAGCTATGGCTTTTGGTGTACCTAGTCTTACATGAAATAGGCTATAAAAATTATTGAGCAAAATACTTCTCAGGCCTGTAAAGAGATCAGAAAGTGTTTCGTTCTGGGCAAAGACCTGGCCAGGGCATGCCCTTTAAATTGAGTCTCAGAGGTTAGATTTACAAATGGTTCTATCTTCTATAGCTAACTTGTAGGCTTTGCTTATTTTACTTAGGTATGACTCTTAATTCCTACTGTAGAGAATTGACAAAGGAATTATGTACCCAAGAAAATTAGAATTCACAGTGTTCTTCAGTTCAACATAGAAGACACAAAGATAGCAAATTCCTCTTTAGGGCCCTGCTGGATCCCAGAGCCATCACTCCAGACCTAACCCCTCCAGCCACCTTGATTTCCATTGTTGTCCCTGAAACACTCAGCTGCTGCTTAGTAGTCTAGGTATTGTCAGCTGCCTTTCAACACCTGATTCCTATCTTGGCAACACAAATGATGGTGTCCTTGAACTATGTCTTGCCTTGCATTTCTCTTTTAGTTTTACACTTCTTTTTAAAGCATAGTATCTTGAACCATGTAATTGCTCAAAAATATTTGCTGTCAGATGGGTACATCAGGATTTTCTTCCTGGTCTGCTGCTGCGGGGCAAGGGGAATGAGAGCGGTCAAAGAAAAGGTAGGTATATCTAAAGGTATGGTTTAATCTTTTAAACAGAAGTTGTCATGTTTAAGTTATATAAGGCTTTATTACAAAAGCCTAGCAATGAGTCATGCTGATGACATGACGTGGAAAGGGGACAGAGCATCTTAGCACTGAGCAAGGCTGCGGTCCCTAATCAGAACAGGTCCTAAGCCTTGGGGCTCCAGCATTGGCAGAGCCTGGTAGAGGGCAGACCCTGAAGAATTCCTCCCTGCTGAGGAAGGATCCAGGATCAAAAATCTTGAATTCACTCCAGAATGTCTTCACTGATAACAGGATTAGCCCTCAGCTGCCACAGTGTGTCAGGCACAACAAGAAGCATTTTATGTTCGCTCATGGAATCCTCGAACCAACACAAAGAGATAGAAGCTATCATTCTCCCTGTTTTTCAGATAAGGCTACTAAAGCCAAAGAAGGTGAAATAACTTCTCCAACTTTTATATCTACTAGAAGTTTTAAAATCAGGATTCATATCTGAGTTTCCTAACCTCCAAAGTAAAGGCTAAGGGAAGTATGTACATAAACAACTAGTAAAGGGCTAACACAGTCTTGGATGCCAAGATTCATGCACAAGTCAACTATTTTAAAAGACTATCTATGATGAGGCCCACGGAAAGGGAACAAAATGTAATAATCATTTCTGACTGTAGAACATCCTATCAGTATTAATAGGGTAAAAATTTCATCTCTATACAAAATTTAATGAAAGTTACACGGAATTTCAAAGTCAATGGACTCCTCTAGGCTGATATGGTAGAGCTGGACTGACACCAAACACTTTCAGAAAGATCTTGGATCCAGGTATCAATGGAGTACAAGCCTGAGGTTAGAGCTGGCTTTAGAAGTTCCCTCTCAAGTGACACTCATGAGCCACACTTTTGCCTGGTTTCTTCAGGCACCATAAAAAGACATCCAGAAAAGTCATTAGGACCTTTAGGAAGGATAGCACTATGGATGTCATTCAAATGCCTCACGAGACATCATGTTTACGGAAATGTACACAATGTCCAATGCACAAAGATTCATCACACTGCTTACCCACATATTATGTTTAGAGGAAAAGCAAAATGGGAAAGACTAATTTGAAAGATGTTTGTGGAGGTATTATCTTTTTAAATAGAAGATAGTTCCAGTGTCATTATTATATGCTTACTGTTACATACCATTTGTTGAAGTTGCTAAATGTTGCCCCAGTAAATAACATTTTTTTCAGGCACTTTCGTTTATATTTGTATTTTTGAACTGTGGCTTGTTTGGCACACATCCTGACGAAACTTTTACTTAGCATTCCAAATTTTAGAGCAAGGACTACCAATTAGGGCCAGCTTTCAGTTCCAAGAATTTAATATTGGAGGAAACATAAGAAAGGCTATCGTTTTCATTTACTCGTGCAAAGAAATCTTTCTTGGAAACTTCTTAAGTTGCATATTTTTTAAAACTGAGGCTCTGTTTGAAAGGTTGGCCCAGGGGTTCTCCCATGAGCTGGAACCTTCTTCTATTGCAACATTCTTCCAATGACAGTGTGAGACCAAGAGTCTTCCATGGACATAAACAGTACACATTCAGTTATTCTTTTATTCATCAACTCCAGAGTATGTGCTTAGTGCCAGGCATAGCACAAGTTTCCAGGAACGCAAAAACAGAGTTCTTGCCTTAGAGAAAGCAACAGTCTGGAGCAGGATAGGTGGGAGCCTGATCACACTACCCAGCATTGCAAGGGCTAGTTGGGGAAGACAATTAAAACTCATAATTAGCATTCAGTCATCCAAGAGGAAAGTAAATAAACCCAGTCAGGGAGGTTGAGAGTCATAAGATTTTTTTCTGTCAACCTAATGGTTTGCAGATGGCCACAGTCTTGCCTGAGGTCTGGGTATCTATCTGAAGATGTTTGAGCAGAATTAGAAATGGTATGAGAATGCTTTGTAGAATATTACATTATATCAGAAATTCAGCCAAAGGGAAAATAGATATATTAGTCATTTTTTCATTACTGGAACAAAATACCAGACACCTGCAACTTAAAGGAAGTGAGGTTTATTTTGGCTCATGGTTTCATGAAGTTCAGTCCATGACTGGTTGGCTCCCAGGCAGAAGTGGCATGGTGGAAGGGGGCAGCAGAAAGTTGCTCAACCTAGGGCAGTCAGGAAACAGAGAAAGAAGAACTCAGGCACAAGAATATATCCTTCCAAAATCAGGTGTGGTGGCACACACCTGTAATCCTAGCACTCAGAAAGCCAATGCAGAGGGGCCCCTGGTCTGAGCTGGGAGGAGAACCAGCAGTCCCAGAGCTCCAACCATTGAGGGACTCAAGGCACAGCACACAAAGGCAATTTGCCCGCCCTCTCAGGAAGCACCCCTGGCATGAAGCAGGAGAAGAATCACTCAGTGGCTCCCATGAGCCTACTGGCACACGGGCTGAGAATCAAACAAACTCCCCCCGCTCCCCGGTTAGCAAGTGGGAGCCAGAGATCTAGACATCTCTTGAGAGGTTGACCATATGCAATGTAGTAAATAGGGGGGATTTCCTTCTACCATCTCTTTGAAGGTGAATATTGTCATCACTATTTCGCTTTGTTCTGATTAGTGATATTGCTCTATTCAATGTTCTGTTTTGATAAGTTCTAGAATGTCCTGTATTTCCTTTGATTTGGCTAGACCTGATTGAAAGAACAACTGTTATGACGTTAATGGGATATACTATGGTACCTATTACTGTTATGCCAGTAACCTGTTGAGGGTTTCTGTACCAGTTTCACTGCACTCTCTCAGTTGGCTTTGTTCCATCTCTATTTTGCTACCTTCAAAATGATAAAAAAATAAAATAAATAAAAAATAAAAAGTAAATAACAACAAAACAGATCATTAAGGTACTGAGCAAGCTGAAACATGATATAACTAAACAGATAATGGACTTGAAAAGCAAAAGGAGGAAAAGAAAGCGCTCTAAAGGATATAAGTGCATGTATGTTTAAGTGTGTAGGATTGATAACCATGTTGCTAAGTTTTTGTTGGATTGTTCAACAGAACTGTTTTCAGCCTCACTGTTTGAATATTCACCTTGTATGCTTTAATTCTGTAACTTGAACAACTATATCTAGAAGACAATATGTAATTTATCAACTAGTGATTTCTTACTATTTATTTTTTTTCTTTCTTTTTGAAATTCTGTATTGTTTCTTCCTTTTGTTTCTGTTTTGCTTTCTTTTTCTCTTTAAATAAAATTTAAAAAAGAAAGCCAATGCAGGAGGACAGCTACAAGTTCCAGGCCAGCCTGGCCTACTTAGTGAGTTTAAGGCCAGCCTGTACTATAAAGGAGACCCTGTGTTAAAAAGAAAGAAGAAGGAAAAAAAAAAAAGCCAGGTGTGGTGGCACACTCCTGTAACCTGTAACACTAGATCTAAACCACAGTATTCCACCCCTGCCACACAAAAGACTCATGCCACTATGTAAACACATTTAGTTGATCCCTAAGTGTCACCAAAGATTTAACAGTTCCAGCATTGCTGAAAAGTTCAAATCCAGAGTCTCTTCTGAGACTCCAGGCAAAGTCCTAGCTTTGAACTCCTGTATAAATAAAAAAGGAAGTTAAGTATTTCCAACATACCATGACACAGAGTAAACATTTCCATTCTAAAAGGAAGGAATAGGGGTATACAAAGAAATTGGACCCAAGCAAGGCCAAAAACCAGCACAGCAAATATTAAATATTATAGCGCCATGTCCAGCACTCATTTGAGATCAAAGTCATAATGACTGTGTTATGGTTTCTATCTGGATGCCCCCCAAATCCTCATGAGCTCAAAGTAGAGCTTCTGGAAGGTGATAGGATTATAGGATGATATAGCTGACTTGCTGTTAGGAGGTTCTGGTTCTGGTTGTGGGATTACAGGGGTGGTGGAGCTGACTTCCTGTTAGATGGGGCTTGGTTGGAAGACATGGGTCACTGTGGACATGACTTAAAAGGGTATATCTCCCTTTCTGGTTACTCAGTTTTAATTTCTCTTCTGCTTCCTGGATCCCATGAAGTGAGCAGCTCCCTGCTCTCCAGGTCCTCCCAACCATGCCATTTGGCTTCTGGCAGAATATGGACTAAAACCTATAAAAATTGTGAGTAAAAATAAATTTCTTCTCATTTAAGTTGCAGGTGTTTGGGTATTTTGGACCACTGAAGAAAGTGACTAATGCATATAAGAAATACTGAATTTTAAACTGAATCATGCAGTTTCTATCATGGTACCTTCTTTGTGTTTTCTTATTTCACAGAGCTTTGTTTTCTGATGACTCAATAAATATGTCACCACACTTTATATAAAAGGGGTATGACTGTGGATTTACTACGTGGGAAAAGACTGACAAAAAAATGAGACACTAAAAAAAAATGAAATGAGACACTAGAATGAATATGAAGACTACAGAATTCTAGCCTGCTTAGAGTCTTTGTTCATATCTTTGCTAAGGAAGTTCAGGAGAGCTTAGATGTGGTGCTATATATTTGCTTATAAAAATAAGTACAGAGAACCTAATATATGAATTCTATCCTTGCCTACAGAATCACTTATCAAAGTAGCTGTTTACCATTCACAATGAGGTAAAAGAGATCATTAAGATCGTGAGCTCTGAAATGAACCTGAGCTGACAGAAATGCTATGCGCTTTATTCTTTCTTTTTTTTCCCCCCTCTTACTTTTTGTTGTTTTGACACAAGATCTTGCTATTTGTTCAGGCTGGGCTTGAGCTCACTGTGTAGCTGAGGCTGACCTTGATCTAGCAGCAACCCCCTGTCTCAGTGTCTTGGTTACTTTTCTCTCATTGTTGAGACAAAGTACCTGATTCCCAAAATTAGAGAAGGGAGGGTTTATTTATCTTACAGTTTTGGAGGTTTCAGTCCAACCCAGCTGGCTCCAAGGCAAGATGGCATGGCTGAAGGGCAACTATTCATGGTGGCCACAAACAGCAAGAGCAAAAAACGTCAAAGAGGAAAAGCCTAACTTCTTGCCTCCCTTACATTGTATGCCAGCTCCTCCTCTGGGTGGGTGCAGCACTCACATCACCAACACTAGACAATGAACCAATCACAAATGCTAGATTCAGCCACCTCCATGATTGCATGAAGCTTGGTGAGGGGGCATCTGTACATAAACCATAACACTCAGTCTCCCAAATGCTGGGATCACAGGTGTGCATCATCATGTCTTCTTTTTGCCATTACTTTCTAGATCTTTGAGCAAATTACTCAGCCTCCCTGTGGCCTCTGTTTCCTCGTATGTAAATGGGGAGATAGGACCGATAAGCATATGAAGGATTATTTGGATAAAATATGTAACTGTGACCATTAATCCTCACATGTCAACTTCACTAAATTAAGAAATGCCCAGAAGATTAGTAAAGCATGTCCCTGAATGTGTCTCTGTAAATCACGGAGGTATGATCCCGGGTGCTATATATGGCCCCACAATGCTACTCTCTAACACTGTACCTCTGCTCTGTTTTCCAGCCACAATAAACTAAGCGTCTTTAATTCACCACGCCCTTCTGCCATGATGTTCCTGCTTTGAAGCCAAGCAACCATGGGCTGAATTCCCTGAAACCAAGAGCTCTCTTCCTTTAAATTTTAGTTCTTGGATATTGTGCCTTGGTGACAGGAAAATCAACTAATACATAGGCCTCTATGTATTTCCCTGACCTGTGAGAGGTACACATTTTTAAAATGTTAACATCATTAGTGTTTAAGTACCAAATTTTTCAAATTTTCCAAAACCATAAGGAGCCTTTACATTCAAGTTACTATATATGGAATTTTGAGACCTCTTAGGGGTTTAGAAGGAGGCAATTTTTCAATATAAAAATTAACAGGCTCCCATGAGCTTTGAAAAAAGGGCATTACACAATGTTGTTCTGGCCTCCCCAGATTTCTCTGTGGAAGAGGGAAATATTCATAAAAATCCAATACAACTGTGCCCCAAATACCAATGTAGCTCCCACACATGTGTTTTTAGACTTTCTCCAGCAAGTTATTTAGTTTCTTTGTGAAAAAGCTTTCTTAATTGTATAAAATTAGCCATTTACCACATAGTAAGAATGCAGCAGAAAAGAGCAGCCAGGGTTTCCACTTCTTAGGAAATGTTCTAGAAGGCCTGAAATGGGAAACAGGAAATGCTTATGTAGACTAGTGAGAGCCCAGGTCCACTATAAGTGGACTCTTGTGTGGCTTACACAGGATCCCCCCATCCCAGGACACTGAATGCAGCATCTGGTTCTAGCAGGGGAATTTCTTCCTCAGACACAACAGTTAGTCTCATTGAGTGAGTATTAGTCACATTTCTGCTGAGCTGTGTAAAATGTGTCTAGCGGCGCCTGTGGACAGGAGACTTTCCCTCCCTCCCTAGTCACACGTGTGGTTTAGTCCAGCATCAAACTCACTCTGCAAATTCCTTGGGTGTTACTCTATGCAAACAGTGAAGTAAAAACCAGTTTTTCTATGTTGTTCTAACTTGGTAATTATGGCATAGAAGGTTTCCCATAATGGAGAAATATATGTGTGAGACCAGGTGAAATCTTTTAAATACTAGGAAGAGGAATGGCATAGAATGCCTGCTTCACATCTGAGGTACAGTGACAGGAAGCCTCCCATTTACCAATTCATGTCTCCTCAGAGAAAAACAGAGCACTCTGCTTGGGTCTTCTTTGGGGAAATATAAAGAGACTTTCATCATTTTTATGGAGATTTATCTGCAAACCTAAATTAAAAATCCATTCAGGCAGGACTAGAGGTGCAGCTCAGTGGCAGAGCATCTGCCTAGCTTGTGCAAAGCCCTGAGTTCCATCCCCAGTACCACACAAGAAAAATAAATTCAAATTATGGTAAATGAACAACATGTTAGGAAAGCAACCTTGTTTGAGAGCTCATTTCTAAAATATGATTGAGCATGAAGATAAATCCACACTCGGATGGCTGAGCTAGGGGGATCACCATGAGTTTGAGACCAGCCTGGGCTACATAGTGAGTTCAAGGCCAGGCTGAACTGCATAGCGAGACCCTGTCTCAAAAAAACAGACAGACACAAAAGATGAATTCAGATGTTTGTTTCTCCCTTCAATCCAAGCTGTAAGTGGAAGCTCTTAATTCAGGTAACCTGTTAGTTCAATATACTTAAGTCATAT
This sequence comes from Hydrochoerus hydrochaeris, assembly GCA_004027455.1. Classification (NCBI taxonomy): domain Eukaryota; kingdom Metazoa; phylum Chordata; class Mammalia; order Rodentia; family Hydrochaeridae; genus Hydrochoerus; species Hydrochoerus hydrochaeris. The sequence continues at coordinate 71,323 of PVLA01002540.1, read as the reverse complement.
TGATGGAGCAAGGAGAATTTCTGAAAATATAATAATCTTTTCATGAATTTTGTCATGAAAACACTCCAGTATAATTAAGAGAAAGTTTGAAATATTCTTTTCAAAGGCAGGAGCTTCACCAGTCAACCTCTGAAGATGTACTGCTATCCTCTGAAAGTTACTTATAAAAATAAGATATAAATCAATATATATTTATTATCTAGAACATAGAAGATATTATAAAATGAGAATAATACTTCCTTTAAAAACAAACTGGCTGAGTGTGGTGATGCACACTTGTAATCCCAGTACTTGGGAGGCCAAAGCAGGAGGATTGCTGTGAGTTCAATGCTAGCCTGCGCTACTTAGAGAGTTCCTGCCCAGCCTGAATTACTGTGAGACCCTATCTAAAAAACAAACAAACAAACAAACAAACAAAACAAACATACAGCAAACCAAAAACTTTCCCATCTTACTTATACCCAGGGAATATTAAGGGCTACAGAAAAGTTAATGACACACATAGCTACTTGCCCTGTTTGGTTACTCATGTGGACCACAGGATGTGCAGCTGGGGGGAATCTGCCTTCCTGAAATTTAGGTTTGAGATTTAGCATCTGGATGTTTCAAAAACAAAAACAAAACAAAACAAAATCTAGTCTGCTTTGGTTTTTGTTTTCCAAACATTTTCAACAGCATTCTTTCATGAAGAAGAGATCTAGAACTGAAGAGCATGTAAATGGACTATTTGGGGGTAAAATGTAATGATTTTAGGAGAAGGAAAGTCATACAAGGTCAAAGGGTTTGTACATTTCCACATTTCCAAAGTCCAGCCCTGCCCAAGAATATATGACACATTCCTAAGTGTTGGATAAATGAATTACTAAATGAATGAGTGGCTCATAAGTGATAAACCCAATCATGATTCAAACCTAGAAAAGAACATTTTGTTGGAAGGAGGAAGAAAACCACATAATTGAAATTAACATTTGAGGGCAAAATTTACTAAAGATGTGTTTCTATTTTACCTTCCCTTTTTACTTTGAATGCCTGGTGGGCAGTGTTGGTGTAATATTCTAGAGGATGGTGTCAATAAGAAGGATAAAAGCACTAGCCAATATTACGGGTGACTTCTTACCACATCCGTGCTGACAAAATTAGGTGGCATGAGCTACACGATTTTCTATATTAAAATGGTGCTTATGGATTGTGAAGTCCACTCCTTTACTTTGCAGATAAGAAAAGCAAGGTCAGAAACACCCAATGACTTGTCTACAGTCCTTGACAGAGTCAACTAAGCATTGAAAAGTCATATCTTAGCGTATTTGTTGCTTTTGGAGGTAGAGGCTATGTGACACCAAATAAAATTTATAACATGCCTGCCTGATATCAGCCCTCCAGCTCCAAATATTGGATTGGATCTGTTTGGTTTGACGAATTGATTTGTTTTTTTTTTTTTTTGTACCAGGATCGAACTCATGACCTAGTGCTTGCCAGGCTGGCACTTCCACCACTGAGATAAATACCTGGCCTCTGGTTTGACAAATTGATGAATAGCTTTTGCACTGATTTTGACAAGAACCTCTTGAAAATAATATTTTTTAACTTTATTTTGCATAAAAATGACTGAGGAAAGCGGAGGAAAGTCTGATAAAAATGCATGCATTGGGGACTAAGTCCTGGGAGTCTGATTTGTGAGTCCAAAGTTAAGATAAAGAAGCTGAGGGGTTTTTGTTAACACATCAGCTGCACAGAAATGTTTGCAGTCCGTGTGTGGAGCTGGTACGTGCGCATGTACATGCTGGTGCTTAACGCACCTTAATCGTTTTTTCAACCTCTTTCCCTTCCCTTCTCCCTCCCTCCATCTCTTGATTCCCTCCCTATTCATTTGGAAAATATTTATCTTCTCACTTCCTATTATCTTTTATTTTGTTCTTTAGTTTTAATTTGGGTTTCTCATGTAAGAGAAACCAATGATATTTGTTTGTGTGCCTGTTGAGTTTTGCAAACACATCCAGGTGATTTGGAATGGAAACTACTGCGTATGCTGAGAATCGTGGCTGCAGCCCAGACCCCCCTCTCCTGGTCACAGGAATGGAAAGCTCCACTGATGATGGTGGCAATGAAATGGAATGTGACACGTGGCAGTGGCGTCTGTAGGCCATGCTCAGAACACTGCCATGTTTTTACTGTGGGGAGCATATGACATTCACTGCAGCATTGTTCCCAATAGTCAAGGAACAGAATCAACCTCAGCGCCCATCCCCTAGTGAATGAATGAAGAAAACATGGCACATATACCTCACTGAAAACCAAACCACTCAGCCAAAAGAATAAAATCCTGTCATTTGGGACAACATGGGGATGGAGCTGGAAATCATTAAGTGAAATAAAACAAGCACAGAAAGACAAATATTACTTGATCTTACTCATACGAGAAATCTAAAAGAGATGATCTCATAGAGGTTGAGAGTCAAACAGTGGTCACCAGAGATATGAGCGCAGGAGGACGTGGATGAGTGGGTACTCGGTGCAGGTGGGCAGCTGGAAGAAGCGCAGCGTGCGACCGCGGTTGGGTGGCTGTGGATGACAATGGTGTATGGAACATTTCAAGGAGCTAGAAGAAGGGAATTTGAGGACTGGTGATATATCTCAGTGGTCGGGTGATTGCTTAGCATGCCAGGTCCACCGTTCAACCTCCAGCACCACCAAAAAGAAAAAAAAAATAGGATTTTGAAAGTTTTAACCATAAAGAAATGATAAATGTTTGAGGAGATAAATGCACTTCACCTGATTTAAACACTATGCAATGTACACATGTATCAAAACAGAACACCATATTCTGTTGATATGTACAACTTCGATGTGTTTATCTGTTAAACTTTGAAAATTGATATAATTATAAATTGCATGCTGATAACAAGTGCTAAATTCCAAATTATTTTTTTCCCTTAACTATTTGACCCTGATAATGTCAAGCTCGCTTTTCAAGATCAAGCTCAATGTGACACTAGTAACATGACTGCAGAGCCAAGGGCACCAGAGATCTGAGAAACTCTGCAAGGAGAGGAACCAGGTTGCTCTCTTCTGCTCACAGCTGTATTCCTAGCACTCACATTTGCTTTGCACATAGTAGATGAACAACAAACAAATATTTACACATGAATCTAACACAAAGGATTACAGAATGGTCTAAACACTAGGACACTGCCTCAGTACAGCTAGATACCAAAGATGTATAAATGCAAAATCAATCAATTCTTTATTGGAAAAATGATCATTCACATGTTTAAGAATGAATTAACTACAAATCTGCAAGGAAATGGAAGGCAAGAAATCCAGTGTTTCAAAGGTGAGGTCTTTCTGCCTAGGAACAGTCTATGCTTCTGTACCCCTGATTTTCCATTATTTTAAATCACAAGTTTCTCCCGGGCTCAGTGTGTTTTAATTAAACTCCAATGATGAATACAAACTTTCCAAAATTCTTACTGGCTTGCAGCAGAAATGCTTCAAAGCATGGTTTAAAGTAAACAGTGAAAAGAGAAGAATATGAACCAACTTGCTACAAGTTTGCATTTTTGTCACACAAAGCGGAACCACAGAACAGCCATGCTGAGAATTAGTCTGAGTTAGTACAATGGCACTTGGTGATGATCGTCTCATCGCCTTTTAGAACTGGCACTTTATTTGCCTTTTCTGCATTCACAAAACAAAGTTCTGCCTGTGTGAGTCAGACTATGGAAATGCTTAGCTTGGCAACTACTGTGGGTATTCGCTTCACAGTCCAGGCACAGTCCAGGAGAAATAGGAAGGCCCACATGTGTGTCCTTCTCCTGGTGCCATCTGCGATAGTCCCAGCACCCTGGCCAAGAGGCCTCGCCGGAGGTGGAGGCTGAAAAGGCAAGCTGTGTCCTGAGTTCAACTTTGCTCAGCAGGGAGCTCGGAAAATAGATGGAGCCCTTAGAAAAAGGCTTCTCTTTTTCCCTGTGTTTTTTTCTCTCCATCTCCTTTCTCTCTCTCTCTTCCTCTCTCTTTCCCTCTATATGCTCTATTTCTTTTTCTTTCTCTCTCTCTGTTCTTTCTCTCTTCTTTCTTTCTTTCTTTCTTTCTTTCTTGTCCTATGGTTCTCTTGTAATAATAATAATGATAAGATTTTAAAAATTATCAAAGAAGTACTTAACTAGAAAAGATTTCCCCGAACAGCCTTTTCCCTGGCTCGCTGTCTCCAACTCAGGCCTTTGCTTTCAGGTAAGAGACACACATAAGTTTGAAAAAAAAAAAAAGGAATGACCTGTTGTTAGGGTAATGAAAATTACACTTCAGTTTAGAAAACACCCCTAAAAGTTAACCTTGAATAAAATGCACACTGTCACCACAGGATAAGTTACTGTTCCCGGATATCAAATAACATGCAGAAGAGGTTGGCAAATAAACCTGGCTCGGGACCCTGGGCCATATTGCAGTTGAAATCCATACTATGGGATGACTTTTGAACTCTGAACAATTATAAACCTGCCAAGTCTACTATGTAAACAAGCAAAAAACAATTCAAGCAGCTCAATTTTTTGATAATCCCTCCTACAGTAGACCAAGAAATTAATTGGCAGTCTGCATGTAGCATTTATTTCACTAAGTAGAGTGTGTTTCAGTAAAGGTGTCTCCTGTCCATCCAGTAACAGCCTGGCCCCCTGTTGAACATAACTTTGAGAACAGGATGGCTGTGTTCAGGCCACAGAGCAATTAGGTTTAAAGTCCAAAAAGTGAACTGCTACCTTCTCACTTCCTGTGTTTTAGTACTGTGCTTTCAAATCCCCATGGCAACACTTGCTGGTGAGTTAAGGGGGAATTTAAGAAGCTGTGAGGACAATGCCAGCCTGGTGGCCTCTTAACTCTATTCCCAACTGTTGAGCATCTCGAATCATCCTCAGCATCCTAACTCTGCCACCTTGGAGTAGGTGCATTGATCTGTGGTAGGTAAATGCCACTTTCTGTTCCAGGAAATTGTCTTTTCAGTGTCTTCTCCTGAGCCCCGCCAGGCCGAAGAGATAGGTGGTTTGCTAACAAATCTCTCTCCCATCAACATTCATCTAAGGTAATGCAAATTGGCAGACAAAAGCATACTTTCAACAAGCAGCTCACTTCTCTATGAAAATTTTAAAAGAATATATTCCCACCTTCCGGGAAATGCTACCTGTATGAAGCCGAGCTTGAGAAGAACGTAGCGGTGTTAAGCTGCTGACCACAAGTGTGCCAAGTGCCCCTGTACACATGTGATCAGAAGTTTACCTATGTCACAGCTTTCACAGCCTCCACGGCTCCCTCTGCCCAAACACAAGCCCTGAGAAGGCCCGAGTGGCACAACAGTTGTGCCTTCATGAAGAAAGGATGAAGAAGCCCTCAGGTGACAGGGTCAGGTTCAAAGTCTATGCTCATTTCCTCAGAGAAGGAAACGGGATGAAGAAACTTGGCCCATGTACTAAGGGATCAGAAGCTGGTGATGCTCCAGGTGAGAGGGGCAAGCAACACTGCCTGCAGCAGGTGGTCGTTACCAGAGCTAGGGGGAGGCAGTCACCCCTGCGCTGCAACGGGTCGGGAGGCGTCAGAGAAGAGCTGGGCCCGCTGAGTGAGTCAGGGAGCCTGGACCCAGGAATCAGGAAGAAGGGTGTTGGGAGGGGTAGAGAGCCATTTCAAAGGAGAAGGGGGAACTTGGTGAGCCGCTGGGTGTAGGCAAAGAGAGGAAGAGCAGTGGGGACAGATGGGAGAGAGCGCTCCCCATCTCCAAGATAAGAGCTGTTCCATGCCAGAAGGGCTGGGGACCCAGGACTGCTGGGCCTGGTGGGCTGACTCCAAACAAGAGAGAAAATGCCTCCGAAGGGAGAGGAAAATGAGAAACTTCAGGGTCACAGAGGTCAAGAGAGGAGAGACTTTCAAAGGGTGGGTGGGCCATCAGGGAGGTAAGCACTGCAAACTTCTTAGAAAGTGGCTTCAGTCAAGGGAAGAGGCCACGGTAGGGGGTGAAGGAGGAGACAAAAGAAGAGGAAATGAAAGCAACAGGTTGTGTTTAGACTTCAACTACTAAAATGTCAGGGTCAGAATCAGAACAGTAGGAGTGGAAAGTTTTCCCTTCATCTAGAGCCCCGGGGAGCTCTCTATATTCAGTGTTAAGTAGTAAATGGGGCTGGGGCAATGAGACATGGGGTAAGAAGACGATAAGGTGTCCAGTTCTGTTCCAGAAATTTCCGGAAGGCTCAGATTTTGTGTATGAGTGTGTGTGTGTGTGTGTGTGTGTGTGTGTGTGTGTGTGTGTGTGTGTAAAATAGCTCCAAATTTATGTAATTCCAGTTCTCTGGAAGGCTAAGGCAGGAGGACTTCAAGTTCTACCTCAGCCTGGGTCACTTAGTGACTGAGTGAGATCCTGTCTCAAAATAAAAACTAAAAAAGTTTTAGATTTAACTCAGTGTGAAGGCCCTGGATTCAATCTGCAGTTAAAAAAAAATTAATAATAATAATAAAAAGATAGCTCTAAATTTCAAAAGTTTGAAGAAGTAGAGAGAGATACATCATTCTCAAATCCATACACTGATAAGAAGTGTGGAAATTCCTCCCATATGTCACAGCATATCTGAGAGTTTAATGCCAGAAGATAGGAATTGAAATAAATGGCAGGCTGTGGGGAAACAGGAACACTTCTCCACTGTTGCTGGGAGTGCAGACTGGTGCCACCAATGTGGAAATCAGTATGGAGATTCCTCAAAAAACTAGGATCGGAAGCTCCATTCAATCCAGCTATTCCCCTCCTGGATATTTTCCCAGAAAAACTGAAAAGGTCATATATATGTGCACACATGTTTATAGCAGCACAATTTGTGATAGCTAAATCTTGGAAATCACCAAAATACCCGTCAACTGCAGAATGAATGAAAAAGATGTGGTATTTTTATACAATGGAATATTACTCAGTTATAAAAAGGATGATCTTGAGGCTTTTATAGGTAATGGAGGCAACTTGAGACTATCCTCATAAGTAAAACAAATCACTCATATTTATGAATATCATATTGTCTCCCTAGTGTAAAAATAAATAATAATAATGATAAACTGAAAGAGTAATAAGATCCAAAATATGTAATAGATATTGTAATAATGAAAAGGAAAGAAGTGCTCGAAAGGAAAGAACAACTTGTAGGTATATATATGTAACTGTATGTATGTTTAAGTGTGCAAGATAAGATAACCATACTACCAAGTTTTTGTTAGTACATGAAAAAGAATAATTTGCCTGTCATTGTTTGACTGTCTATTCATTTTTTATGTTTTGATTTGGTAAATTGAATAACTACATAATAATATGTAATATATTAACTGGTGATGATTTTCTTTTTCTGTGTGATGATTTCTTAATGTTATTTCTTGAAATTCTGCATCATTTTTACCTTTTTTCTGTTTTGCTTTCTTTTAATTAAAAAAAAAAGAAAGAAATGACAGGAAGACATTTGAATTCATCTGCTCATCAGTATCAGAGTCTCATCTGCAAGGGGTCAGGCATTTGCTAACTCTCAGATGTGACACCCTAAAGGGTGACCTAGGTTTCCTGACCTTTCGATGGACCTCTGATACTCGAGTCACCGCCTCTGTATTTAGCTTTACCCAGATTTACTATCCACCTGAAAAATGGGAAAACAAATTCAATCACATATGAACTCACACATGCTTCTAAAATTCTTTGAGAGCCACAAATGAAAAGGGCTAATTAAATGCAGAGTGTTACTGTCTGCTAATAATAGAGCACGTGGAACAACCGCAGTTCTCCCAGAGAATACTGTGTCCTGGAAATAAAATCAGTCATTTTGGAAGTGGCATTACACATTCGTGTTGAAAAGCAGTGAACCCTTCAGTAGCTGGTCTCTCCGTTTCTAAGATTATCTTAAAGGATTGTACCCTTGGAAATGCTTTGAAGCTGATACGAAATATCAGCATCTGTCTTTCTGAATCAGTCTCTGGAAACCAGACGGGTTACTGATTCTTTGCTTACAAAATTCCCTTTATGACATCCTAGTGGCCACTCAGCTTATGTCTGGTGTGTCCAACAGGGACAAACTGCTGCAAATTCTCATTTTCTTCAGTACAACTAGACTTTAAAAGTCACTCACACCCTCTCTGTGAGCCAGGACATGTCTTCCTCTTCATCTGCTTTAAATCTTTTCTTGCAGTCTTCCCTGGCCACTAACTTCCCTCTTTCTGTATTATTTATGTAACTTAAAATCTGATCCCACTAGCAAGGCCCCAGGTTTCTCAAGATACTATGTGCACATTTGTTCATGTTCTTCCAAGGGGTATTTGACAGTGATTTGTCTAAAATTAAAAAAAAACTGACATGTTTATATAGTTACATATGTTCATATATATTCTCAGTGCACAAGTCAACTTGCCAGAGTGATGAGCTAAGTAAGTCCTCTTTGTATGTGTGTGTGCTGGGGATTGCACCCAGGGCCTCACACATGCTAAGTACACCCTCTACCATTGTACTATTAAATATGCCCTCTACTCACCCACACCCCAGATACAGAGGTCCTTTGATCAATGGCATCACATGTTCAATCTCTGGTTTAAGCCAATAATGAGCCACTGGTGATTCTCTAGCAAGGATGCCTGGTTAGAATAACTAAGAATGAGGTTTGGGACTGGGTCCTGGCCAGATGGTCCAATCACCAGCAAGGACTATTGATTATGAGGTGGAGGGACACAGTATGGGTGGCTCAGGGTTGTCACAACAAGGACTTCTGAACAAACAAATCACAGTAGTATCTATGCAAAGGATGTCTGCCTAGACTAGAGCTCAGCCAGGAAGAAAAAACGACGACAGAGGTGGGTGAGGGGCATCCGCCTTTAATCTCAGATACTCACAAGGCTGAGATAAAAGGATCACAAGTTCAAGGACAGACTGGGCAAGTTAATAAGGCTCTGTCTCAAAATTCTTTTAAAAAGTTTTAAAAGGGCTGAGGATATAGCTCAGTATTTTCCTCGCTCAATACCCTGCAGGAGAATACAATGAAAAACTGAAAGGTAGTAACTATGAGAAATAGTACTTCTGCCTGCCAGGGATATAGCTCAGCGGTGCAGTTCCTGCCTGGCAAGGTCAAGGTCCCGAGTTCAATTTTCAGTACAAAAGAAAAAAAAAAATTAAAGACTCCTTCTTCGTTGGGTATTTAGCTCAGTGGCATAAGCGCCTGCCTGGCAAGCGCGAGTTCACAAGTTCAATCCCCGGTACCGCAAAAAAAAAAAAAAAAAGAGAGAGAGAGAGAGAGAGAATTTCTATACTTCATAGAAATATGTCTTGGAAAAGAGAGAGGAGGAAGAGTAAAGTACGAAGGCCGGTGACAGGATCACTCAGAAATGATTTAGGTGCAGTGTTAAGTGGAATAATTCAGACACACAAGTTCATGGTTTCTCTTACATGAGAAACCCAAAGCATAAATAAAGAGCAAAATAAAATCAGGTAATAGGCAACAGGAAGATAGATCTTTTACAAATGGGAACATTGCCAAGATATGGAGGGACAGGGAAAGGAGAAGGAAAGGGGACACAAAAACAATTAAGGTGTGTTATGTACAGGCATGATGAATATAATCGTTATGTACTGCAAACACGTACTAATAAAAAAACCAGAAACGACTCAAGGACTGCCTGTGGACAGTCTCTTCCCACACTTGAACTCCCCATGCTGAGTTCCACCTTTGGTCTGTGAGTGTGTGTTTGGCTGAGTGGGAGGGAGGGAGCAGGTGTGGGCACACATGTGTGTTTGTGAGGCAAGTGGCAGCTGGCACTTACTTGCATGTTGGCACCTCCCTGAGTTCAGCTGTTCGGGTGAAAGCAAAAGCCCAGGTGCAGCTGCAGAAGGCTGTGTGTCTCACACAAGAGCTCCAGCCCGAGGTACACTCTCCTAAAACCTCAGTTGGCCTTTTCAGAGATAACACTAGTGGTGTGCCTGTGTGTGTGTGTGTGTGTGTGTGTGTGTGTGTGTGTGTGTATGCATGCTTAACCATGTTTGCAAGTGTGAGTCTGATGCACATGCAAGTATGTGCCAAGTTGTTTACCCTCAAGAATTTTAGGGTGCAATTTTAGGATTAGGGAGAGAGTGATTATCTTTAATCCTCAGCATGCACCAAAACTCCAGGTAGGCGCCCAGGCCACTTCTCTCGGACAGGTCCACACAGGGCATATCACATTGGTTCAGACTTCTGGGCAGGGGGCCTTACACATCCAAAATCTCTGCGAGCCCTAGAGAAAGATGGCAACTGTGGTGACATCAGTCACCTATCCAGGGAGCTCATGCAGCAAAGCCCTGCCCAGGTGATGGGCTGCTGATGGGTGTTGTGGACAGAGAGCAGACCCCTGAGTACCTCCCAGGGCAAGGGCACAGAGGCCACATCAAGGTTAAGGGATGACAGGACTGTGAGTGGACACCACTTTGGGTTGCCATGACTGGGTCCCTTTGAATCTGAGCGCTTCTGATGAGTTTCCCAAGCAACACAGACTGACAGCCAAGGAACATGGACTGACATATCAGGAGTCGGGGGAGACTGAGGCTCAGAGGCTCATCCTCAGCACAGCCTTCAGCTGGAGAAAGCTGGGGATCCTGTGCCACTGAAGTCTTCCAGAGGACCTCAAAGGAACTTATGCTGAAGCCAAGCTTTAGAAGACTTCAAAAGGCCTATGGGCCTAGAAGCATCTGAAATGAAAGGAATGGGGATGCTTCCGTGGCTTGGCGATTCTACTGCACAGAGAAGAAAACACGACAATGTCACAAAATATTATATCTGCATTCCAACTAATACTCAACCAACAGAGGCCCCACAGGTACCTGCACTGACCCTAATGCTTCGGGCACATTGCTGGACATACAAACCCTGCATATGGGTCTCTTCCTTATCCCCACTGCACAGATAAGGAGAGTAAGCTGTGAAGACATGGAGTCTGAGATCCCAGCCAACAAACCACAGTCTTGGGCTCCAGGCTCTATACCTTGACCACCGCCTCATGGACAAGGAAGTCCCTGCCTGTCCAGGAAGCCCAGAGCAGTGGGGCACAGGGGCAGGTATGACCTTATTAGTGACACACTGTTCTTTGTGCACAGATGAGATGTGATCAGGACCTTTGGGCCCATGGGCAGCTGGGTCTATGGGACCCAGAAACGCTGGTCTGTGAGCTGAGACTGCAAGGTGGGCAGGGGGAGAAGGTAGGCAGGCATGCCAGACAGGAACAACAGCAGGAATGAGACCCTTGATGATGGATCCAAGGGTGAGGACAGGATATCACGTGATGAGGCCAAGGAGCCTGTGGGATTCAGGCCAAGAGGCCTGCAAGCCACAGTGGGACACTGGATTTTGTCCCGTAGGAGATGGGAATCCTTCTGGGGTGTTCCAAGGGAGTGTCATGATTGCACGTGCATTTTATTTTAGGTGAAAAGTGGAGAAACTAGAGCAGGGAATGGAGACTGGAAATAAGGACCAAAGACAGGCAACAGAAAACAAATGAGCCACAAGACGGGTCTCACAGTTAGCCTCCTTCCCTCTCTAACAAGCGCTGATGTCAGTCACTGCAATGGGCAGGCTGGAGCTGCAGTAGGAAGCTGAAGCTGTGTTCCTTCTGAAAACAACAGAGGAAGGGATGCCTTTCTGAAAACTGTTCGGCCTTTCAGACTGAGCCACTTAGTATTTGCTTTTCTTTCCCATCAGAATCTCCACAGGGGCAGTGTCAGGAAGGAGCAAGGCTGACATTTCCACCTAGGGAGGCTGTGGCAGAGAGCTGCAGGGAGACCCCACTGCACTGGGCTCTTCCTTACTCCCACACATGTAGGGAGCCCTTGACTTTAACGCCAGGGGAGCGAAAGGGGCTGGATGCAGGTGCAACTTCCTGAATCACCCTAATTTCAGGACACCTTGCTCATTAAGACCTTCTGAAGACATAGAGACAAAAGAATTCACTACTGACCTTTGTAAAGTTCAACCAGCCCACTGAAGATGAAAGACTTCACATTCCCCTAGAAGCTTTAGAAGCTCCGCGGTCTTCCAAGTCATTCTGTCCTAGAAGAAAATAACAAACAGGCTCATTAAATTACTCATATGTGAACTATCAATTCACACAGCATTAAATGAAAAGCTCAGATTTCAGGGACAAGATGAAGTATAATTCAGAACAAGTTATAGTGATGATTCATGCAAAAGTTTGGTTTCTGAAGCTTAATTTATTTAGATAACAGCCAACCTGCCTCTTCACTAGTTCTAAGGTCAACGAAACCATCACTTAGCCTTTCTACGTGATAGCAGCAAGAAATGGCTCTAGAAAGCAAAGGTCAAAGGTGCCATGTCTGATTCTGCAGCTCAGGTATGCTTTTGTTGGGATGTTATTATCTTAGTGATTAACATGTTCTGGTAAATAGATATCAAAGGACTTTGAAGTTCTTATTTGGGAGCACAAAATTTTGCAGCTGGATAAGGTATTTTTAATTTTTTAAAGAGAATAAAACAAAACAAATGAAACAAAACAGAACAATGATTTCAAAAACAAGACAGTAGAAAATCAGCAATAGTTACTATATTATACACTGTTATTCTCTAAATAGTTGCTCAGACTACCAGATATAGGCATGCAAAGTTAATCAAGCAATATAAGCACTAAGTTGTTTCTTTATTTCAGTTGCTCTCATTTCAACAATTTCAGGTGTGTGACTTCTAATTTATTTTGTGTCTGTGTCTCCTGGACTTGTTCTCAGCAGGCTGGAAGTCTGAGATTGTATTTTGCGCTTTTGTCTTAACATTTTCCTGTGTTCCTCTGAATGAGTCAGTTGCTGAGTCCCATAGCACAAGTTTTTCTCCTGTGGGCTGGCAGCGGCAGCCTCACAGTGGGGCATCCAGCCCTGATGGTGGTGGGGCCTCGGGGCATGCTACGTTCTGATTTTTTTTTAAAGTTAATATTTGTTGATTAATTGTGGCACTGAGGTTTGAACCAAGGGCCTGTGCACTGAGCTATATCCCCCAAAATACTTTATTTTAAGACAAAATGAAGGTAAGGTAAAGTAGGGCTTGGTAGTTTAGTTTCTCAGGCTGGGCTAGGACTTGTGATCCTCTTGCCTCAGCCTTATGGAATATTACAGGTATGCACCACCACACCTGGCTTAAGATGCTCCTTTCCACAGGTGAAGAAATGAAATTCCAGAAAGGCTGTCCCACCCACAGTCTAGCGGCTGGCTACTGGTCAACTCAGAAGTTCATCAACCAGTGCTTTACCTGCTAAATTGTTCTTACTTAAGTTCATTTTTTAAAATGTATCTTAGAAATTTAGAAAGAACTCAAATCTTAAACTTATTTTATAATCCTTCTAAATATCAAAGTGAGTTTCATGTAATTCTAATAAGTTTAACTGTCCATATTTCATGGAGAAACAAATCTTATTAGCGCATTAAAAAAAAAAAAACTGTGCCCTACGACACCTCATATTTTCAATCGAAACCTGTCCTGTGCTAAGTTAAAGGAAGAAACTGAGTCCTTGAAAGGCAATTTGCCTCTTGCTGCATGGCAGTTTGGCAAATCTCAGAGTGCTTGAGCTGGGTGGAACCTTGGGCAGAGGGAATGCAAATCTTTCATTGTATCTGGAAAGGCCGCAGTACAGAGTCTGACAGCTGATTAGACCCCTGGCCATAGGAAACCCATGGACACATGTTCACAGAGGATCCTTTGGTGTTGAACTCACTGTGTTCTGCTTTGAATGCATGGTCTCCTTCGGTTCTTGAGACCACCCCATGACACCAGCACGTCTTCCTTCGCAAGCAAGACCATAAGAAGCTGTGTTCTCTGGCCCAACTATTATTCATACCTGCTACAGCCAGGCACCTAGGTAGATGCTCCAAATACAGTGGAGCAATCAACACACTTCCTGCCTTTGTCAAGTTCACAGGCCAGCGAGGAGGGGGAGGCACAGTCAGACACTTTAATTAGAACATGCTGTTCACCGCAGCTTTCAACACATTAGAAAGTCATGAGATTCATTTAAGTAGGGGTGTGTGTGTGTGTGTGAACTCAGTATCCTCCTGCCTCATCCTCTCAGGTAACTGGGATTACAGGCATATGCCACTTTAGCTGGATCAAAATTGGTCCTGATCAGCATTAAAAGGATGAATGTATAAATAAATAAAGCGGAACAGAACAGCGTAGAATGAAAAATAGCAGACAGTGAAGGTAAGGAAACTCACATAGACAATATATTAGTCCATATACATCTGTGCTTACTGGTTTGCACTGGAAAATAAATTTTCATTTGTGGGTCAAGTGCAAAGAACATGAAGGCCACTGAGCTAGAGAACAAAGTGATGAGTGTTTTATTAGCGGTGCATACAAAATGATGAGTGCCGACAGGAGTGAACATCTGCCCGGGGAGTGATCAGCACCTAACTCCAGAGTAAACTGGGCACCAAGCAAAGTCTCTTAATGATGAGATGCTCAGCTCAAACACTCAGAGCTAGGAAGCGCTTGGGAGGGACAAGTATGAGGATTCAGGGGCGAGACAGGAAAATGGAGTTCGGTTCCTTTTTTCTGTACCCTGAGACGGAGAAGGGTGCCTATCAAAGGGGAGGCACAGAGACACAAGTTTTGTGCTTGTGTGATAGAGCCAGGTTGGAAAGAAGAGACAGAACCCAAATCTAGTCCAAATTACTAGAACCACAGGAACTGTTAGAAGGTCTACACACATAGGCTCATTCTGGGGGAGTCCCACCTCCCACTTTGTCGAGAGGGCAGACAGCCTCTGAGTGGAAGTAGCTTCTCAAGTTTCTAAGGGGGACTCGTGGCAAGAAGCAGAAACCACCCAGAGGAGAGCCTGAGCCATCCATATGGAAGCTCTTCCTGCACAGGCTGTGCAAAGACGACACAAGGGACATTCCAATTCCACATGTTATTTTGGTGACACGTAATTGCAAGTCTATCTGTTAAGCAATGATGCAAGAGGACATCGAGATTAATTAGCTTATCCGTTTCTTCATCCATATTTTTTCTGTACATACTTATGATGATACTGACAATAACTGGATACGATACAAAATAAACTGTTTCAGAAACATAGAAAATAACAACTAGGCCTCTGCACTTCTTCACCTGTCACATACGGCAACAGTGTACAATGGAGATCTTCAGGAAGCCTTCACTAACGATTACAGCTAAGGAGAGGGCACTAACTGATACCGAACAAACACAAGAAAAATAATCAGGGCCTTTTTTTTTTTTCATTCTATTTAGAAACAAATAAGGCTGAGGATATAGCTTAGAGGTACAGTGCCTGCCTAACAAGTGCAAAGTGCTGAGTTCGATTCCTGGTATCCCCCACTCCCAAAAAGAAAAGAAACAAATAAAACAGTTATGCAAAAGTGCTTCATACTAAAGGTACTCTGAAACTACTTATCATTTTAATTATTATAGATGCTGACAAATTACCAAAGTAAAATTTTTTATTTTATTATTTTTTAGAAGGTGTTTTGTTTTGTTTTGTACCAGGGACTGAACTCACAATCTCGTGCTTGCCAGGCAGGCACTTACGCCACTGAGCTAAATCCCTGACCCTAAAATTTTTTTTTTAATATCAAAGGTTGAATCCAGGACCTTCAGATAGACCTATACCTCGTACCTTGGCCCAGCCTGTAAGATAGGGTCTCAGTTACCCAGCCAGGGCTCAAACGCGAAATCCTCTTGCTTCAGCCTCCCGAGGTGCTAAGATTACAGACCTGCACCACCTCGCCTGGCTAAGCCCTTGTTTTTTGCTGTAAGCTTGCTCATGATTTTGGTGGTTGTTTTTGCTATCTCTTAAAGCACTCTAACCTCATTTCTATTCTTTATCCAGAAACTACATGGAGATAATATAACATGATGATTATATTTATTATCATACCTATCACAAAATCAATGGTATCCTCAAATGCAATTTCTGAATATTAGCAAAATAATACTGCTTCATCGCTACTTTAGTTGTTTCATTCCTTAGCTTCTTAAATTACATCTTTTTTTAGATTTTGCCCTGTTTTATTTAAAATTAGGTGTTAACAATTTTGCTTTTTGGAAAAAAAAATCTTAAAATTATGAGTAATATAAGCCACGGTAGCTAAAGTGATTCTGTTGGCTGATAGAATTGGCTTAATGCTTTAAGTTTTCTTAAAGGTTGTTCAACAGATAAAGTATAAGGGGGCAAATTTATGATTTAAATGAGAAATGGAAAGGCGATAATTTTATTTCCTTATTTATTTTGGTGCTGGGGGTGGCACCTGAGGCCTCACAGGAGCTGAGCGTATGCTCTGCCACTGAGCAGACCCCCAGCTCCCGAAACCTTTTTAGATAGCTAACATTAATCCTTTGCATCTAGGAATAAAACTGGAACCCAAGACACTGAAAGCCAGGGGCTCGGCTGGCGTGGGGACGGGGCAAGAGAGGTGGCAGCAATTGTGGTGTGCAGCAGGGCAGAGGGTTCAGAGGCAGCACAAAGTTCCGTTTCCGGGCGTGGCTTAGGAAGTGGTCAGTGAGTAACTCATAAAGCTGCACGCAACCGGCGTTACTTCCTGTATTGATGCGGTTTTCACTTTTAAATGACTAAGAGACAGAAGGAGGGGATGGGAAGGGAATGGAGGGGGATGTAAAAATAATTCAGATGTGTTATGTACATGTCCCGACTCCCCATGACGAGTGTAATTGTTATGTATGGAAAACATGTACTAATACAAATTTTAAAAAATAGAGTTTTATATAAGGCAAACATTTATTTCAAGTAAGGGACAAACAATGATCAGTTACCTGGTATTTCCATGCCTAGTAAGACACAAAGAAAGAGAATGATACCCATGTACTCCTGGTTTGCCAAAGGAAAGAGTTTTTTGAGGTGGGTGGTGACTGTATATGGTGTCTGTCAGGCACTGGGTGAATTTTCATCTTCTCCAGCTCTTCCCCCCTAAATATGTTTCATCTGTTGTGCCAACAGATGGAGATTTTTTTAGTTTGGAACTAAATTTTAACATGTTTGATATCTAGCCGGGTGTAATAGTATATACCTGTTGCTACTTCCTTGCAAGGCTGAGGCAGGAGGATTTCAAGTTTGAGGCCAGCATGAGCTACATAGTAAGTTTGAGACCAGCCTGGACTACACCTACTGAGATCCTTTCTCAAAAAACAAACAAACAAACAAACAAAAACACACACCCTAACTAAATAAGTAAATAAAACTTCAAAGCAAGCAACAGAACTGAAAAACATGTGCAACTTAGATATCAAGCTTTTTGTTATTATTGCTCAGGCTAATCTCAGGTTGGAAGTAAGGGCAGTACCACTATACCAGGCTTTGCTTTTAAGTTTTGATCAAGAGCTGCTCAAAATTTCTTCTGCCAGTAGGAATAGCTGATGCAGACCTTGGGTAAATACTGTACTACCAAACAGCAAAGCAGGACCATCCATTCCACTGCCTGCAGAATACCAGGCCTGGGCAGCAGCCCCACTGGCAAGACCTCTACTGTACCTCTGGGCCTTGCCGATGCACAACAAAGGACGGAGCCCAGGTATGTGACTGCAGCTCTCTAAGGCCCAACTTCGATCATTTTTCTGCAGCTGAATAAAAAGTCACCCATTTCTGCTTATTTGCTCAGAGGGCTGTTCAACATCAGAGCACAAAGAGTAGGGGGAAAGCCACAGCCACGTGGGCGAGGATGACTTCCAGTCACAATAAACACTCCCAAAGAGGGAGGAAGACCGTAAGTGATATATTTCCCTTGTTAACATTATTTAAAATAAATGCACAGCCGTGGATAACACAGCCTGATGTGTCTCCACTGGATGAATAAGTGTGAAGAATAACAGACCTTTATGTACCACCTGCACCATGCAGAGGCCCGATTCCAGACCGCACTGTGGCAACTGCTCCCAAAGAAAGAGGATCTGGAGATCACTGACCAACCCAGAGCAAAGCCAAGGGGCGGACCTGAAATCAACCTGGACTCCTTCCCCATCAGCCCTTGGCAGTGCGACCCCCAGGAAGGAGTCGGTCTCTGACACACCCTGCAGAGCCTTCCTGCCCCTGCAAGCTGAGAAGCACCACGGTGGTTTCCAAACCCAGCACAGCTGCAGCCCAGACCCAGCCCAACGGATGCTTGGCTATTGCCTCTTGGAGCCATTTCCCCAAAGCCTGTGAGCAAAATCCGCAGAATTTAAAAGCAACATATGATGCTGGGAGAGGACGTAAGGGATCCTGTGTTCCTCACGCACCTCTGTGAAGCCATCTCTTCTAATAGCGGAGTCCATGTGTCACCCTGTATTCCTCCCTTTGAACATGATCCCAAGGAGGGGCACAGCCTGCCAGGGAGACTGGAATTGCAACCACCAACCAAGGGCTGGATCCTCCCATTGTTGTCAGGGTGGGTAGAGGAGCATAGTTTCTGATTTAGAAAGAGAAAAACAGGGCTGAATGTGGTGGAGCAAGCCTGTAGTGCCAGCTACTCGGGAGGCTGGGGGAGGAGGATCACGGAGCTCAGGAGTTCAGGGCCAGCCTAAAGAAGGGGGGGGCTTTGTGGGAGGCGTAAGATATTTGAGACTGAACCCATGGTCTTACTGAGCTACCTCCCCAGTCCTTTCTAAATTTTTTTTTTTTTTTTACTTTGAGACAGGGTTTCATAAATTGCTAAATTGCCCAGATTGGGCTTGAACTTGAGATCTTCCTGCCTCAGCCTCCCAGAGTACGGGGATTGCAAGCATGTGCCACCATGCCTGCTTACTTCTCTCCTTTTAACATGAAAAGAGACACACAACCCCATCCAAACACACAACTAATACTAATGATTTGGCCATAGAAAGGATTTCCATTTCATCAGATGACTAATCCTTGTAAGGCTATCAAATTCTCATCCTAAATATTTTCTTTATTTATTACCCAAAGCAATCATTCATGAATATGCTGAGATGAAGGATAACAAAAGCATATTGCAGATTTTCAGGGTGATCTGCTGTTCTTATTAAAGGTGCCCTTTAGAGTTGTACAGTGCGCAACCCGTGAGGCACCTGTGGTAGCCCTGAGTATACTCCTAATGTCACAATATCCCCTTCACTTGTGTATTTGTACATTATGTGCATTCTATACCCTATGTGAATCAGTTTTTTTGCATGTTCATGTGAGTCTTATAGATCAGTTGTCATTCACTGTTCTTTATTCTAGACCAACATCATCAAGTTAGATGTGTTTAGTGTCCCAGAGTTAAGATTTCTTTGCTTTTTCATCTTTGAGATTCTACTTGAAAGTTATAATTAGAGTCCACAGTGGTCTTTGATATCCCCCTTCTTATCCCATTAGTCATCAAAAATTGGGGCTAGATTCTAGCTTGACTTTATTAATAGTTCAACTTTCTACCCCGCCTCAGGCCTCTCATATTGCCTCTGAGTCATTACAGTAGTTTTCTAGCTATTCTTTGAGCCTTTCCCAAACCACTCTGTCACATTATAGCCAGCGTTACTTCCCTAAACAGATAAGCTTAGCTCACGTCTCTGTTTAGAACCTTTGTGACTCTGTGTTACCAGAGAGATAGTCCAAACAAACCACCATGGTATATGACCTGTTTATAGTACAATCAGCTCAGCAGAGGCCAAAGTGGCTTTCAGTACTAATCAACATACAATGTCATCTGCTGGGTCCACTGAACACACAGCAGGATTTAGGCACACTCAAAAAAAATCAGAAAGACTTACTCCCAGATTACAGGGTGCAAATACCTTGGCAGGAGACATGGACAGATTAATAACTAAATATAGAACTGGGGATGTAAGTTAACGATAAAGCATTTGCCTACGTACCATGCCCAAAGTCTTGGGTTCAATCTCCTATACCACGAAAAGAAAAATAATAATAATACCAATCAGTGGATCAATCAATCATTGTTGACTGTGGTCACCCCATTCTGGCCCCAATCCAGCAAACCAGTTTCATATCCAGTAAATTCCCACTCATCATTTTTCCTGCATTCCAGCCATGCTGGAGTTTTTGTTATCTAAAAATGAGGCAGGATCTTTACCTGCCTCTCATGACCTCATCTCCCATGCTCAAAAGGTCTTCCTAGTGCCTCTGTCCCAGGAACTCATGCTCATCCTTCCGCTCTCCTCAACACACTGCCCCACCCCTCCCAGCCCTACCCAGGCAGAGGACTCTACCACAGCAAATCCATGTATTTTGCTGCAATCATTTGTTTACAGGAAGTGCTTCCCCCTCCACTGAGACAGCCCCTATACTTTAATTAGTTGTGACGTTTTCGTGACTAATGGCATCTTTGTGACTAATGGCAGAGCAGTAAAAGCCAGCAAGGGAAAATGAGGCTCCCAGAGCACAGGGCCTGAGCTACAGTGCATCCAAGGCAGCTGCTCTTTTTTGTGCTGCCCAAGCCGCCACTGCACCCCTTGAATCTGTCTCCTTCCCTAGCATGAGGGAGGACAGTCTCTGTATGGCCTAGCTTAGACCAGGCCCTACAGGGCTGGGTCTGGGGTGAGGAAGTGGTGATGGTTCTCTAGGTTAAAGACACTGGTGAATCCTTCCAGCTGCCCTGCACAGGGAAAGAGTCCCTGCAGCTAAGGTGGCAGCTCCCGCTTCCATAGAGTTTGGTAGCTAAGCACAATAGGTATCTGGGCTCTAAGGAGGGGCTTCTATACAAGTATAACTTGGACCAGGCCCCATATGTTAAGCCACTGGAGGACATAAATAAATAAATAAATAAATAAATAAATAAATAATAAAGATGAAAAATTCATATTTGAAATTAAGTACAAATGAGTTTTCTTTCTTCCTTTTTTTCCTCTCTCTAGTTTTCTTCCTCTCACCCTGGCTTCCTTTCCTTCTTCTTTTTCAAACAGAGAGACACTTGTTTGATGTACTTTTAATACATCTGAACACATCATTAGACAGCCATTTAAAAAAATCTATTCAGCTAAGGGAAGTCAACTTTGGAGTCATTTGGTCTTTTCTAGTAAAAGCAGGTAAAATGTGGACCCTGCCCTTTAATAAATTCATAATCCATTGGCTATATTTTAATTGATACCCCTGTTATTTTCTACAAAGTGAGGCACTTCAGCCCACAGATAGTTACTATGAATTCAAATAAATTAAATTATTAATGATTAGTTCAAGCACAGAAGTCCTGCCTAAACTGGTGACTTCCCCAGACTTAGTGATTGAAGAGAAGTGATTGAGCCAAGACCCAAATGATAAAGAAACACACTGAAGTGTACAGGTCTGCAGATTGGGGTCTACACACAAATATTCACCAAGAGATTCAGAGGAGCACGGAAACGGACATTATTCACAGGTGAACATTGCCACCACAATGATCCGAGAGGCGCAGGACGGTGTGCTCTGCCAATGACTGCCCTGTGCAGACTGGGGATCAAGGGCACGGGAGTGGTTCCCTCTCCAGCAGCTAGGGTCCACTGGTTCATGTCCAGGAGACTCTCTCAGCCTCTTCCTGCAGGGACACTGGGAAGGAGCCCAATGCCCTCAGTGGCCCAAAGCCTACTGCTTCCCAGCATCATTCCCTGGCTCGCCTGCCCTCACTGGCAAAGCCACACATGGCAGATTGCACCCTTGTGCAAATGATAGAGGAAATCTAGTGTCACCTCAGGTCCTTCTTAAACTAACTCCATCATCTCCCCCAGCAGGATGAATGGCCTGTACTGTGTTAGTTTTTGTGTCTTGAAGCTTTCAGACTTCCTCAGGCAACTCCACTGGGTCAGCTCGTGCAGGCTGTAGTTTCACTGCACACCAAGAAGGTTGAGCTCCATAGTGGTTTACCCACAAGACATTCAGTCAAAGAGCCATTCCAGGAAGTTGTGAGGGAAACCGAAGCTGTGCAGTTAGGGTGAGGAAAGCACATTCCAGAGCGGTGGGCCCCTCTGCTTAGCAAAGGCCCCTGCACACTCCAGAAACAGGAACTGCAATTTCACATTCCAAAACAGAATTTTCTTCCTATTTCTTTTCTTGCACAAAATCACTTTTGAAATCATTCTGTGAAGAGAACTTCAGAAAAACATGGAACACAGCCCTAATAAAGTCTGGTTAGGCAGGGAGCGGGGTGGAATTTCACAACTACCAATCTGCCATATCCAATGCTCCTGGCCTTTAAAGCTGAATGTAGTTTTTGCCCAGAGAGCAATTTTGGTTTGCAGAGAGAAACTTATACTTGGAAGGAAGAAGGTACCAAGGTGCAAGCATCAGCAGGAGTCTGAACTTCAAAAGCACTCTAATCACACTGTGTGGGCTGCCCCCTTCCCAGACCGAAGATGAGTCCTGTCCCATCCCTGGGCTGGCCCCACCACAGCCTCCTCCCCACCCCCCATCTCCTTGAAATTCACTTGCATACATCCTAACCAAGCAGGGCTACTTTTAAAAGGTCTTGTGCTTAACTTTATTTTGCTTATTTTCAGTACTTTCTTCCAGCCATTCAATCTGTATGTAATTAAAATCATATTGCAGCAAATGTTGAATGGTATGAACAGGTTTGCCAGATGTATACAATTGACTAGCTGTAGAATTTGGCTTGGCCGCAGTGATCCCATTAAAGAGGGGCGAGCCCGGCTTATTTTGGAGTGTATATTATATGCTTTGGATCGGGGCTGGTTTTCACTATACTAGTACTGTCTGGGATGCTTAACCCTTTACATATCAAGAGTCACCAGGTATGGCCCTGCCTGTGACAAAGAGGATCACTGCAGTCTGATCAAAACCCTACGGGAAAAACTATTTGGCTGGTAGAGGAAGGCACCTTTGAAAAGTTTTCCATTTTCAGAACCAAAATTAGCCTTCTCAGCAAAGCCTTCTTGATAAAGGCTGAGTAGATGCCATCAGAGCCTCCGGGACGAGGTGGCCTAGGGTAGAGAGAATGCAGATAGCATCATTGCTTCAAACCGTAAAGAATGAAGGCACTCTGCAAAGCTTGGATGGAGTGATTTTAGGATAAAAAGAGGAAGTACTGTGCTACTGTAGATAATAAGCCGTGAAACTTATGTTCCAAGTGGTAGGAGATAAGATACAGACAGATCCAAGGAGTGAGGGAAGGTCACACGCCTGCAGACAGATCATCTGTCTGAGACTGACACGGAAAGGGAGCCAGGTCCTCCCACCACTGTCTCCCCACCCACCCATGTTCCCCACTTAGCAAAGCAAAGGAAACAAAAGAACCGGAGGCCTCTGTCAGAGAAAGAGCACCAGGTAGGCGAGGCCTTTTGTTTGACTCTCTGGGTTGCTCTGTCCCTACTTGATGTAATTTGTAGATACTATAGCTATAAGGTTGCAATTTGGCTTTAAAGACATTCTTCAATATAGACTTCAGAATGAGTTGAAGTCTCCCTCAACATGTGACAGGAAGAAACATATGTTCTTAATCTGTGGGTTTAAAATTGTTTTAGAATTACATCAATGAGACTTACCCTCAAAAGAAAAACCAGGCCACTAACCCCAAACAAGGGTCTAAACGCAGTGAAGGATAATACTACTTTCTAGCTTGATGTCTTACAACAAATCGGCTGCTAAAATTCCTTTGAAATGTACTTTCACCTTGAGAAAAAAAAGAAGGAAAGAAGAAAGAAAGAAAGAAAGAAAGAAAGAAAGAAAGAAAGAAAGAAAGAAAGAAAGACTTGGAGACCAAAGGAGGTGAATTTCTTGCTAGTGGTGGATTCTGCTGAGCTGATCCAACCTGAGGATGGAATGGGGCCGAGGGCCCCAGCACTGCGGGCCCGGCCACATTTCACTCACCAGAACAAGTTTCCAAACCAGTGTGCAAACACTAGGTTCTCAACACAGAATGCTAAGCTATGGAAAGTGAAGATCAGAAAACTGCCAAGTGACCCTAATGGAAGTATTGCTGGCAAGTAGCTCAGTGGTAGCACATTTGGCCAGCATATGCAAAGCCTTTGGTTCAATCCCCCATACTGCCCAAAAGAAAAAAATGGGAGGTGTCATTAAGTGCTTAAATAAAGACTTGGGTATGTGGTAAATAATGAAAATTGTGATAAGTCATCAGTTACATGAAAATAGATTGCAAATGGGAAAAAATGGAACATCAGAGAATGTGGTAGTGGGAATAATGGACTGAATAAAGCACAAAGTAAACAGGGAATGAGAGAAGAAAGGAGACAGAAAAAAGAATTCCAGACTGTAACTAAAGCTGCTAGATAAGAATCATCCAGCACCTGCACAGTCACCTATAAAAACTTTCACCTGTGTGATGTTATCGGTACACATTGTTGTGAAGCCAGCAAGAAAGTACTAATCTCCCCACACTACAGATGAGAAGACTGAGGGGAAGATGCCCCAGGTTACAAAAACTAACAGTAATCTTGACCCCAAGCCCTATGCTCTTTTTTTCTATTAAAGTGTCTTTGATTCCTCACTGAAACCATTTGAAGGAAAAAGTAGTAAAAAATCTTTCCCTCTACAGCATCTGTTGAATAACCATACAGGCTCCACATGTCTTTCTTCCATTTGGAAGATGCCATTAAGCCATTAGAAGGGAAATAATCGATGTAGATCATTTGTCAAATTATTTCTGAAATGATAATCCCTCAGTAAGATGTGTACTCTTCTCACTGTCTCATCCTCCTTCCCTGGATTACTCCCTGACAGTTTCCTAGGGAACTTTCCCCTGCTGTAGGTAGAAACCGCATGTGTGTGCATGCACACATGTGTATGTGTGTGCACTATGGACTGAACTTAGTCTAAGCACACAGTCTATTGCTGAGCTTACCCATGGCCCTCTGGACAGGATTTTACATAATGTCTAAAGATGAAAGCCCCTTAGAAACCAGCTCTCTATTTGTTCAGAACACTTTAGGATTTCTCCCCCTGGACTATTGAAATGCCATATTTAGATCATGGTTATTTCCTCCCAACCACCAACTATATGCAATTTCTTGAATTTGGCTTCTTGGTTCATTCAATTTAAGCTTGTATAACCTTTATGTTTGTATTTTATGCAGTAGTTGGGACTGAATCCAGGGCTTTCCTAAGTTACTTCGCCAGCTCTTTTTGTGTTTATTTAGGATCTTGCTAACTTTCACAGTCTGAGCTTGGACTTGGGACCCTTTTGCCTCCGTCTCCCAATGAGCTCAGACTATAGGCACCATCATGCGTAGTTTGGGTTGTTTGGTTTTTTTTATAGTCAGATAATTAAAGAAATAAGGTTTAAATTGAACAAAGAAAAGTCTAACTTAGAAATATTTGGTCTCAGACTAGTTCAGATGGTCAAGGCACCATAATCATATGACTCTTAATTGATACAGAATCAAAAGATGTTTTAACCTAAACAACTGCTCTGTATTATCCCGAGAGTGTCCACATGGTTCAGGTCCATTATTTTTTCAGGTCTGGAAATATGGTAAATCCTATCAGTGCAGGAAATTGAAAAATTCCCATCTCAGGAAGACAGCTAGGCTGAGAGTTAATTGATGGAGACAGGGGGCTGTGCCTGGAGCCAGAGGGACCAGGCAGGGCCTATGCTGCCATAATCCCATTAAGTGGCTCCTAGCAGCCATCACCAGTGGCTTTGATTCTAAGAGTCACTTAGTGATACGAGTAAAACTGTAATCTTGGTGCTCAAGGGCTCATCAGCATAATCAAACCCTGAGTGGAGGACCCTCCGAGGAGAAGCCTGCATGCCTGACAGCCAATGTTTGGTAAAAAGTTGTTACAAGATGCTCTCTGGGGAGAGACGGGGGTCTTACCTTCCTGAGTGGAGCAATTTACTCTGTCACTAGAAACTCTTCCCAAGGGGTCGAGTGAACTCTTTAGTTACTTGCTTGCTCAGGCAAAGACCCTGTTCACTCTCAGAGCAATTACAATCAGTCTCAAGATGTTCTTTGGGGAACAAAGGACACTGCGACAACTGCACATCATAAGGCAGGAAAATTAAATAGAAATCCACTGTAAGCACAGCACTCATTGGCTGGCATGGACTCAGGCCCCAAGGTTGGCCAATCAAGAAAGAGGAATATGACTTTTTTCTAACCTAGTCGTTCTATCATTTGATGACAAAAGAAGGTTAAAATCTCAAACTGATTTTGGAATTTTCTATTCCTCTCTTAAATTCTCTTAATATTTCTTCATGTGTCTGAAGCGCCATTACTAGGTTTATATACTTTTATTACTATTATATGTCCCCAGAGAATTGCCCCTTTTACTTCTGATAATATCATTCTGAAATCTTGTGTTTATATGGCCAGCTCAGCTTTCTAAAGCAGACAGTTAATATGCCATACTAATTCCATCTTTTTAAATTTCAGTACATCTATATTTATATTTAAAAGCAGTATTGAGTTGGGTTTTCTGTCTCCAGTCTAAGACTTTCTATTTTTAAATTAGGATGTTTATTTCACTTATGTTTATCATTAACTATTGGTGTATTTTAAGTCTGACATTCTCATTTGTTTTCTGTTGGTTTCATCCATTTTTCAAATTCTTCCACTTCTCCTTTCTCACCTTCTTTGAATTAAACATTATTTAGAATTCTATTCTCATTTCTCTTCTGCTTTTTTAAAGCAGTCCCTGCAGTTTTTCTAGAAGAACTGACATGATTTTCAAGTCATAAAAACAAATACCCTAACATCCTTTGCTGTAGAATACTGCATCAGTATATTAAGTGGTGTGCAGTGCTCCCACTTTACCCATGATTTTGTTTTCTATGGTTTCAATCAAAACCAGTCCAAGAATATTAAATGGAAAATCCCCAAAATAAACTATTCATAAATTTCAAAAGACTTTTAGTATAGCATTTTGTTATAATGGTTCCATTTTATTATTTGTTATTGTTAACCTCTCATTGTACCTAACCTATAAATTTAACTTTATCATAGGTGTGCATGTGTGAAAAATCTAATAAATATATATATAAGGTTTGGTATTATTCATGGCTTCAGGTGTCTGTGGGACATCTTGGAACACAGATAAGAAAGGGTTACTCCAATGGCTTGCTGAGGGCAACTGGGAATCTCCCAAGGCACCCACAAGACTTTGTGGAACACAATTCTTCCTGCCTTCTTAACAGCCTCTCTATGATTCTGCATAGTAAATGAGTCATATAATCAAAAAGATTTTAAGCAATCTTTACAGTAGCCCTAAGTCCCTGGACCTTCAGGGTTTCATCCTAAGAATAGAATTCTACACTTCTGTTACATTTCTTCACAGCTTTTCCATGAACTTCCTCTCCACTCATGTGCAATCCATTCTCTGAAAGTGTACTGATTAGAAAGCCAAGTTCCAGGCCCTGAGAGAACCGAACACACAAAACCTAAGGCTTGCCAGGAGCTCCCTCTGGAGGAAGACATTGTAAAGTTGCTGAAAACTAAAGTTGCTGAAAAAGTTGCTGAATTCATCCCAGCAGTTCCAGTCTCAGGAGCTAATAAAAATTAATCTAGAAAGTATCTGATTAAAGTAATGATGTATATATCTTCCTCCTAAAAATAAATTCTATCTCCTGCAAGTCAAGATCCCCTATGGCTGAAAAAATAAAAAACAGTGCCTAACGACATGCATCCTTTATACATAAAATACTAAAAAGCTAAACATTCACTATCAATCAAAAGATGTGTGACTGCAGAGCTTCAGCACTGTTCTTAGCTTTAGAAGACAAAAATCTACACTTTTTCCAGAGAGAAGTGGTAGGTGTGGAGCGTCACACGATGTTTAAGGGAAAGATGTCTGGCTGGGGGCAGTGGGTTTGGGTGTTGATTCTGCCGCTCTGCAATTGTGTGGTCTTGGTTTCTCTGTCCCCTTTCGCCATGTGCAAAATGAGACTGATGAAAGAATCTAGATCAGAGGTTTGTGAAGAGAACTGAGTAGCAACATGTGTGTACAGTTTGACGCACAGGGTGACATGCCAAAGGAACAGGCATGAGTGCCAGATGCCACCAATATTATCTACATTCACAAGATCCTTTTTAAATCTTTGACTCATCAAATCAACTACTTCTGTCCTTATTTGTCTCTTTCAACTTCAGATAAACTTTTTCCTGGACTTTTTACCATTGTTCTGGAGATCATCTACTAGATTAAAATACAGTCATGGCAAACTTCTTTTAGGTGGCATTCAGCGACACTTGAGCAGCAAGATGATTTCAAGGGCAGAGTCTTTTCAGTCACAGTTCATGCAAATGTACCAGCCCAGTTATGTTGCTAGATTGCTGCCAGTGACTCCATGCTAGAGAGAGGCAAGACTATGGTCTACTAGAACTTGTGCTTTGTCCCCACTCCCCTCCAACTGCCAGCCTGGCACTGGGCTAGAGGTGACACTCTGCTGCAGATGTAGTCACTGGTGGGAAGCTGTCATCAGCTGTGAGTCTTCTATCTAGTGTGTTTGTGAGTTTACTTGTTTGCTTTAGATCTCCACCACTGCCCAGATATTCAAATAGCAGACTATGCGGGAAGATTGAAGAAACAATCTTGAAGAAATGAGAGGAGAAAAGAGGCAGGAAGTGAATGACCTTCCTTTCCAGAGGACTGAATGGTAAGCATTGTGGAAACACCCAGAGGGAAGCACCCAGTAGGTGGCTGGAGACAGTGATAAGATAGAAGAAAGCTGGGACAACACGGGGAGGGGGTGGGTTAGTTGGGAGCTGTCAGGAAGGTGAAGCTGGGCGCTGCAGTTACAACTCTGAAAAGAGCTGCAGCACTTCCTCAGGAGACATCCATGGCCAGGAAGCCCCAGAGCTACTCCAGTCCTTCTTCAGCAGGTACAGACAGGGGAGCATCAGGGCACCCAGAGCCTTAGGGCAAACCCTCAGCACCTTCTGAGGCAGACTCAAGAGGTGTAAGCGGTTTGGCAAAGCACATACCAACTGCAGATTAAAACAAATCTAGGTTTTGGAATAGAGAGTAAACTTGGCATATAGTTTCATGATCACACAGGAATTTTGTGGTAATTCAGGTTATTTATGCTTGTGACAAACCAATGCTATGTCTACAGCCCAAAAGATGAGAATTTATTATATTTCCTCTGCCCTTAAGAGTATTTGACTGGGGAAAATAAGAAGTGAAAGAAAATTTCCCATCCACCCAGGTTTTGCAAACTTTTTAGACTCACTTGGTGACCTTAAAAGTGCCCCTGACTTGCAAGTCCTCCCCCAGACAGAAATTTCCAGAGGGCACTAGACACTGCTCACGTGGGAAATCACATCCTTTCTACAGGACGAGCCACCCATCCTTCTCCCACGAGTGTCTCTAATGATGAGAAAGCTTGGAAGCTTGTCTGGCAAACAGGACAGAGGGTGGCAGTGTACCTGCGACCCAGGGTCCCTTAGCTCTTTCCTGCTAAGAATGAGTTGTGAGAGCAGACAGCATGTGTGCATTTTCCCACCTTCCTCTGAGATCTGGGAAGGTCTGGGGCAGCCCCAAGGTGAAAACAGAAGCCACACATGACATTTCCCACTGGCCTCACCAGACATCTTTTCACATCTCGATAGGCCCTAGATAGGACACTGAAAAGGCAGGCGGTAAGCAGGAAGCTTTGAAAATCAGGAGTAAATCGTTCAGACTTGGATTTGCATCCTGGGCCTTTGATCTGGCTGATATCTGTGGCCACAACTCAATGAGCTATTTTTCAGTAGGACTGTTGTGAATTTTGTGGAAATGAGAAGAGATGATGATGATGATGATGATGTGTGTGTGTGTGTGTGTGTGTGAGAGAGAGAGAGAGAGAGAGAGAGAGAGACAGACAGACAGAGACAGAGAGAGAAATAACTTGTAGTTCAGAAGTACCAGCAGAAAAATCCTGAGTTCTATTTTTAAATACTTCAACCATGACAGCTCACATTCTGTGCAGAGAAATACAATTGTCTTCATTTTCTGATAAGGAAATAAGTGCCACTGTTGTGTGATGGGAATGTCCATCCTGATGAGAATGTGTCTGAAGCCGCAGCGCTTACTCAGGTCAGATTCCTACTGACCTGAAAATCGGAAAGGTCAGTGGAAATTGGTTTTGAGGATAAAGATTTCAGATCAAGGTCTTCTTTCAAACATATTTAAAAATGCAAATGTTTTACAAAGGAAGGGTATACTTTTGTCCAGCAACCATGAGGATCACAGAGAAACCTTTGGTCATGTCAGGGCACAATGCCATGTGTGCCCACATTGTGTCCGGGGAGGCTGTGGGCCAGGGTGCTGGAAGGACTCAGAGAGAGAGAAAATGGCAGAGGCCATGGGAGGCTGGGGCACATCCTCTGCTCCGCAGGAAGGAAAATAAGCACAAGGCAGAGAACTGCCCACTGTCTTCCAGCGCCCTTGACGTCAGCACCCTGGCTGAGCTCTGCGGTTAAAAAGCTGCTGGAATCAAAACTTATCCCAGCTACTTGGGAGGCTGAGACAGAAGGACGCCAAGTTTCAGGACAGCCTGGGCAAACCAGCAAGACTGCCTCAAACTAAAAAGGGCTGGGGTGTAGCCTAGTGGTGGAGCACTTCCCAAGTATGTGCAAGGTCCTGGGTTCCATCCATCCCATGTAACACAAACAAAAGTGGTGCTGGGCTTGAAGCATCCAGCCTGTCTCGTCACTTGAGCCTGGAAACAATGGACCTCCCAGGTAGCTGGGGCTGCCTATGACCCACCTGCAGGCTTTTGGGGATGGCAACCCTGCTCCCTCCTTATGCCACCTTCTGGTTTTCCCTAGGGGATCTGAAGAGGACACGTATTATCTGCAGGGTAGACCTGGGGTGACTTTGCCTCACCCACTCCTCTCCTGGCTGACTTCGCTGTGCTCCTAGCACATGCTGAGGCTCTGTCTGGCCTGCCTCCTTAGTTAACCCAGAAAGAGCACCTCCTCTGCTTTCCTCCTGCACTTCACCCTGCAGCCTTGCTTTATTCCTGCTCTCCGCGCCGTATCTCTGGACCCCTCATAAATGACAGCAGTGCCTCTTTGTTTTGATGACTACTTTAGCTTGGAAAATGCAGAGCTGTAGCCTGGTGGCATCTTGATTCCTCCCTCCCCAACATCCTTCCTACCCAGCACTCCAGGAAATCCTTTGAGGCTCTCTCAGAAAACAGACACCCTCTTCTCTCATTTCTACCGGTGTCATCTTCATGTCACTCCCTTGAGCAGGGAAGTCTCACAGCTGATCTCCCTACTCTCTGCAACTGCTTCTCCTCCCTGCAACAGTAGTGAAGTGATTCAAAAGATAATGTTCAGCCAGGCATGGTGGCACACGCCTGTAATCTCAGCACTCCAGGAAGCTGAGGCAGGAGGATGAATATTCCAACCCAACCTGGGCAACTTGGACTGGAGACCTTGTCTCAAAATAAAACAAACAAAAATTTTTTTAAAGGATTGGGGATGTAAGTCAGTGTAAAGACCCTGAACTCTGTGGCGAAGGTATAGCTCAGAGGTGTAAGCGCCTGCTTGGCAAACGCAAGGTTGTGAGTTCAATCCCTGGTAAAAAAAAAAAAAAAAAAAAAAAAAAAAACCTGACCTCAATCCCTAGTACCAAAAAAAAAAAAAAAATCATTTTATATACATATATTTTTTCTTGGAGAATTTTTGTTGGCAATACCTTTTTCTCCATCTCAAACACCCCCCCAGCTGAAGTCTCTCATTCAGCCTCTTGTTACATCGTTGTAGTTATAAAACTGAAATATTTGCTAGAATTTGAAGTCCGTGACCTATCTGGTACTCTGATTTGTCCTGCCCCTCATTCTACCCCATCATTCACGCTCAACTTTCCAGCGCTCTGGGCCTTCCAGGAAACACTCCTGCCTCTGGCCTTTCTGCCTGAGCTCAGATCCACCTCCTCCACAAAACGTGACCCTCCTCCGAGAATGGCGGTGTCTCCAGAAGAGGTGGAATTCCTATGCTTCTGTCTAGCAGAGGTAGCTGCAAGATGCAAAGGAGTTACCTGCAATCCTGAAGTAGGAGGACTGGGCATGGCCAAGGAGAGCCAGGAGTCCGTGAGTGTGACCATTTTTACTGGCGGCTCTTTCTCCGTTCCTGATTGCCTGTATTCCTGGCACCTCAGGAGAGGTAGGGGGTGAGTCCTGGCTAAGGGCTTCCTTTGCCATTCCTGGCCTATTAGGCTCTGAGCTTGTCACTTGGTGCACCCACGCTGTGGACAGATATGAAGGGTACCACCCACATTGGAGCTGAGTGAGCTTTGGAGCAGTTTGCTTCCATGAAAATAGTACACTGAGCTGGAACATGTTTACTCACGTCTATTACTGGGCCTGCCCTGATCTTCCCCTCACAAGCATGTCAGTTCTCTAATGATGGTGGAAATTCTGAACCCAAGGTTATCCAGAAGCAAATGCCTGGCACCTGCTGGTGGGTGTCAAAAGAAGCCTTTGTGGCCCCCCAACTCCTCCCTCTTAGCCCACCCTGCTGAAACAGCAATCCTCACAGTTTCAAGGCTCGGGCCATCAATTTGCCCCTTCTCTGAATAGATACAAGAAGAAAACAGGAAATGTAAAGCAGCAATTGTTTTTTCTTGAATATTGACCAAAAGCAAGCTTCTCCACATCTTCTGTGGATTATAAACACTTTCTCCCCCCACCCCTGGCCCCTCACATGCACACTGGCCTTGTGCGGGGAGGGTGGAGGCAATGCAGGGAGGAGCCACACTCAGATGCAGCCCGTGCACACACACTGCAGTTGGAAGCAGCCAGGACCGGCCAGGAAATACAGAGCCTGCCCTGCTCAACACATGTGCAAATGCTCTGCTGGCCAGGGCTGAAATCGGCACAATTCTCTTCCGCTGGGGAGACTTGTCACAGTTTTGGTGACACGTGACTGAGAGTAATCTGTCTTGATTGAAAAGACCACAAACACCCTTTTCCTGGCATGATCCTAAGGTGTCCAGACAAGAGCTTGACATAGTCGCTCTGATACCAAAGGCTGTCCACAAGAGGTAGTCTGGGCTCCTTCCTACCCTGCCTCAAGCTTGGGTCTTCATCATGGTAGGCAGCATCTGTCCCCTTAGGGTCAATGTCTCCTGAGGCTCTTTAAATAATAATAACAATACACTGACTAATATCAACTTGACTCTCAGCATATCAAAGTTTCTTCAGTATAAGTAGAAATTATCAAAGCCCTCAAATGTGAGATGATGGGTTTTGCCTCAAGGATTGACCACCAAGTCAGTGTCAAGAGTGAGACCTGGTGACTTAATTAACTGTGGCTCTCAGTTACAAAGCAGTGGTTCGTCACTTGTCTTTGCAGTTCTGTAGCCAGATAAATTTTGGTTAAATATATTTAGGGCCATATGCTAAACACATTTTACTCTGAAATCCGGAGCTACTACTAAAAAATAGATTATCCTTGAGTCTCACTTTTGTTTTGCTTTGGTTCTGGTGCCAAAGATTGAACTCAGGGCTTCCTGCATGCTAAGCACCTGCTCTACTGCTGAGCTGCACTGCAGCCTTCTTTGTTTTATTTTGTTTTGTTTTGTTTTTAACACAACTCTAGTCACTATAAAAATGACATTGAAAATTAAGGAAGTATTAAATAAAAGGCAACTCATTTGCTGAGAGTTTGAGGAGACATTTTGCTGTATGGGAGTGCTTTCTCCACTGTGGTCAATTCCCAGTTGAATTATAATTGAGCTCATTTCTCCATTAAATGCTTATTTAATACTTTATTCTAAAGAGCACCTTATGAAATACAAAGATCAAACTCATATTTTGACTGTTAGAGGATCACAGTCACAGAATCCCAAGTTAAGAGGCCACAGTTCAACCTGGGAAAGTAACTTTCAAACACAACCCAGCAGGGATGAGCCACCTTTTGGGCAATACCACCACCACTGCATTCCTACTGCTGTGATGATCAAACACATCTTTGGTCACAGGTAATAGGCAGAATACTTCACATGCATCCATCTCATCTGATTCTCTCAACATTATCATGACTACTCTCTCTAGTGCCATGATTACTCACTTGGATAAGAAGTAGGTGTAAGGAGTTTAAATAGCATGCTATGGTCACAGGAGTAGGAAGTGGCAGAGACAACAGAGACCCACAGCTGCTTGACTCACAGACAAGCACAAGTATAGGAACAGCCTTCCCAGAAATGTACAGAACTCACAACTGTGCCACTTCTCCTGACTCAGCAAGTCTCCCTGCAAAGCTGACCCTTAGGTGATGTACTGAAAATGTGTTCAGGGCAGTGGGGAAGAAAAACAATATGTCATACACCCTTGCGATTGGCTGCACTGTGCCAAACATTAAATTCACTTCCCCATTAATTTTTTCAATTAATCAACCATGGCTTACTTCAGACATTTCCACTCAAATATCTTGGACCACAGAAAATATTAGCTGTGGCCTCCCCACCCCTCCTTACCCCACTCTTCTCTTCCTTAGGGAACCCACCCACCCTCAGCGTGGCACTGATGTCCTTCATGCTGCACTAAAAGCACCGTGGAAATAGAGAGCAGGCAGTAGCTGGCCGTATTAGATGTGATCTAGTAAATAAACGGATGAAGTTGTCAAAATTTTAAAAGGAACCAAATGCTGCTCAGTAGATGTCAGAGACCAGAAATACAGAGAACCATGTTCATTCGTATTATGCTCCTGTCCCTTCAGAAGGGACAATCATCCTCTTACAAGGAGCTCCTCCCTGGTCCCTGCTGTGCATTTCCATACCGATCTGCTTTTTGCCTGGGGCTTCTTACCCTGGAACCGTCCTCCCATTCCAGACCAGCTGTTTTGGGACCCCACCTCTGCCTTCTCCTCTCACTCAAAACAGGAATCTTTTCTCTGTGGCCCAACACTTTTTTTTCCTCTACTAAGGCACCGATTTCATTTTATCTCATAGAAGCTTTATGTTGTCTCCCAACTGACTCCAGGACAAGCTCTCTCTGCCTCATTCATTTTTTAATTCTTACATGGCAAGCTAAGTTCTTCCTTAGTAGGTACTTAATAAATGCTCCTAGGGTGAATGAGACAGAGAACAAAGGACACCAGCCTTCCACACTCAGTGAACCAAGCTCAGGGGGAGAAAAGGCAGAGACCTCTAGTGAAACTAGCAATGGAGGGAATGTTCAGAGTTCAATAAAACAACTATCCAACCAAATAGCTTTTCAATCTTGTCTTTTTTTTAAGACAGTGTCAAAAGGATAAGTCAATTTGTTCTTCAGCTGAACATAATTTTTGTGGAGGAAGAAATACAAGGTGGATCTGGCACTGAGAGGCACCTGTGTTTATTTGAGCCACACAGATCCCAAGATCCCAAGCAACATCAGGACATTTACAACTAAATATCAAACATATGATACCTAAAGCAACATTCACAAGATCTTGGTACCATTTGATAGAAACAGTGTCTATACATGACTGAGTGCTCACTGTTATAGGTTTTGGGCTAAGTTCTTTCTGGACAGTTCATCACTTGTGATTCACATAAAGGACTTATCCCTTCCATAAGCTGCCTCCCATGTCACTCTAAGCATCAAGGGAGGCCACTACTGGGATCAGAGACAGCTCTTTGAAACAGAGAGTGCTAGTCATTGGTATATACGATGATGATGATGACGGTGATGTTTATGGTGATGGATTTGTTAAAACAAAGGATGTGTGTGTGTGTGTGTGTGTGTGTGTGTGTCCTGCATTCCGTGAGCCTGCCAGAGTCCTACTTGCTCAGCCTGCCTGACTTTGCATCACATGTTAACATATAGAGATTTTTCCATCAGTGCTGAGAGCTCTGCCTTCTTCCCAGAGTCATCAAGAGACCTACTGTCCCTATCAGAAGGACAATGGACCCTCCTCTGTGCAGTCTGACTATCCCTCTTGTGCTGTGCCCTTTTGCTGAATCAGGTGACCTTGGGGCTTAGCCAGTG
Source organism: Hydrochoerus hydrochaeris (assembly GCA_004027455.1). Taxonomy (NCBI): domain Eukaryota; kingdom Metazoa; phylum Chordata; class Mammalia; order Rodentia; family Hydrochaeridae; genus Hydrochoerus; species Hydrochoerus hydrochaeris. Next base: position 35,493 of record PVLA01002540.1, on the reverse strand, counting down.
CTGCCCACTGGCCTTGCCATGAGTGAGGAAGCAGAGGCTGGAAAGAAGTGTGGTCACCTGATGAGCCCCATTTGCTCCTAAAACTGTCCTGTGGCTGTGAAGTTTCCTTGTTAAGAAAATTGATTTTTTTTTTTTTTTTGGTCTTGGAAAATTAACAAACTCTTCAAATCAGATGAAAAGTCATGATCTTCATCAACCAACAGTAAAATATGCCCTATATGTTGCATAAAAGTTATGAACCCTTGGGATTCAGTGATGGTTTGGATTCCTCTCAGCTCTGACATTCTATCTGTCCCTGTTTCTATCTTAGAGGAATGCACACTGCTAAGGCCCTCTTCTTACCACATGGCTGCAAAGTGAGAGACTTTCTGGCCTCACCCAAGACTGCAAAACAGGAATCACATCCATCCCAATGGCTATTGCATTTGTGGTTTGTTTTTTAAAATAATTTTTGAGATGAATGTAAAACAAGTAATTAAAAAAAGACTGAGGAAGTGGGTTCAGTGAAACGCCCCTGTATGTAGCCCCAGCTACTCAAAGGCTGAGGCTAGAGGATCCCTTGAGCCTAGGAATTAAAGGTCAGCATAAGAAATGTCTGAAAAACCATGTAAGAAATGAAGGACATGGAGGGTTTAGACTAAAGTAGAGTCCTGTGTTGGATTCTAATGTGCCAGGAGGCTCTGACAAGGTCAGCCCTGCCCTCTTCTCGTTCGTTCCCAGGGATATCCTGGACTGTAGTGAGGTGTTTGATCAGCAGTGTGCCCACCACGCTCACGGAGCCAAGCAGGCTTTGCCAAGAGTCTGCTTCCCAGTTCTCTTCAGGCTTATCTGCCAAGCTGATCCTGTTCACCCACCCTGGGAAAACAGATGCACACAATAGCCTTATCTCTGAGTACAAACCTGTATCATTCTTTCCAAAAGCTTGCAATAGATGAACCATTCATTGCCCAGAAAAAATTCTCACGTGAGTTTGGGTGTCACCCTACTTGTTTTCACTTTCATTAACCTGACATCACTTAGTCATTTGCTGTTTCCATGTCTTTATTCATCTCAGGGATAAAAGAACAGCTATCATTTCCTGAATGCCCACCCTGTGCCAAACCCATGACATCAATAATCACACAGTGTAAACAATATTTTCATTACACAGATGAGAGAAATTCTGGTGTGGTTATCTGCTTTATACATTTTCTGGAAATTAATGCTTGGTATGATGAAATAACTTGCCTCAAATCAAAGAGACAGCAGGGAGCAGAGATGGGATTCAGGCTCAGGCCCATAAATCTCTTTTCTTTTCTCTAGTCTCATGTTTACCAAATTTGTCTCCACATTAGAATTTACCAGAAGCTTCTACAACTCCAATACTCAAGGCACATCTAACAATCACAATCTTTGGGAGCACACGATTCGGTACCTTTTTGATACCTCCTAGGTGATTAATGGGTAGACAAGTTTAAGACCACTGTGGAAGCAACTGAAAGCATCTTCAGCTGTAAGCATTCTCCAAGGAACCCAAGTGAATGCCAAGAGCAACCAATAAAACAGCAGCAAACTGAAACTGAGCAGGAAGTAGCTTGAAAGATACACCTATGTTTTCTGTAGGGGTGATAGAAGAAATTTGAATAGAAAAGAAACTTCTTTGATGCAAACTCAGATAACTCAAATAGGAGACCAATTTTTAGGGAATGCATCTAGGAAATGAACTAAACTACACTGAATATATCTCTCCTGGGTTTCCTTTTTGTTCTACTCTTGACGAATGACTTTTTCAGTTGTTTATATTGGCTTAATGTCACAAAAGGAAAGGACAAGTACCTTTGTATAGAATGTGCAGACACAACATCACACCGTGGGCCCCCAGGAAGGACAGGGAGGCATCTTTCCTCAGAGAACAGGAGCTCCACTCCTAGGAACAGTTCTCAGCAGAAGACTGGGCACCCTCAGCCACCCTGGACCTCTGCTTCAGCTTGGGTCCTAGTTCCTGACCTGCACCAACTCCTTAGCAAGAGTCCCATGAGCTAAGAGTAGAGAGAGGGTCAAGCCCTTCAGGGAACGTGCCCCATGTCTGGGAGAAGAAATAGACATCCCTGAACAGAGCACACAGGAGAGAGAGAGAGGCAGGCGACCTGCTTTAAGTAACAAGAGGTGGAGGGGCCAAGCCTTCAGCCAACCTGAAGGCAACACCTCCAGAAGTTCTAAATAAAAACCATAGAACCCATGGGGAGGGCTTATAATTGTGTCTACCCTTTCCATGAAAATAAGACCTAGCTGAAAAACGTTAGCCTTGAAAACTAGATATAAAAATGCCAGCCCCCACCAGCCTATCCTTGCCTTACCTACCTTACAGTCACCACTGAGCAAGCAAATAATGACAGCAATAAGACAGGGACAGGCTGGTTGGGGCTGGCATTTTTGATCTCTACTGATCAATGATTACAATTATGATGAATTGTAACCACTATGTACTGCAAATGTATAGGAATAAAAATTTACAAAGTAAAATGTTTAAAAATATAAACATGTACTTAAATTACTTGCAAACTGGAGATCCAGTTCGGGGAACAAGCTCAGTCTCCACTGTTAGAAAATAGTTTGTTCTGGTATTATCTTGTGGATTCTCAGTTTGAAGAATTTGATGGTTGGTTAAGCCTACCGAGGTTAGTTGGGATGTGAATAGAATTTTAGTGGAATGGTGTGCTGTTTCTTATATTTTGGCTGAAGTCCAAGAAAAGGTAATTAGAAAATGTTTTGGTTGTGGTCATGCTTATAATAACTTACGTAACATGCATTGTCCAATGTTTACCAGTGGATGGAAATATTTGAATTTCCACAGCAAACCTACATTTCACAAATCTCATATTCCAGCAAAATTCCTGCACTTAGCTCTAATGCACATTTTCCCTTGCAAAAAGATAAGAGCTAATGGTGAACTGAATCTATAGCCTATGGGATTGTCTGTTGGCTTTATTTTTTTCTTTTGTATTTAATAAACATCTTTGTAAACAAGATACAACTAGACTGCAAACATCCAGTTAGCTTTTCTTCTCCTGTCATTTATGACGGGGATCTGGGAAAACCCACCTTCTAGCTTGTGTACCAAGATGTCAACAGGAAAATCCAACTCCAGAGAAAATGTGAGCCAAGACAACTATCTATTGATTGCCATCCCACCTTCTTGCTGCAGTCCATTTAGATATGGAGATTTGTCAAAAAACTGAATTCATGTAAGTTTCATAGTAGAAACAGCTTTTGGTGTTTCATTTGTCATTTTCCAAAGGTTGTGAAGTCGGTCATTGTGCTTGAAAATATTTAAGTGTTTTCCTTCATGTATTAATAAGTGAACTATCACTTCTTATGTATAATTCACTGTCAGCATCTGTAGAGAGCAGGACTTACATCCTGGCTAAAATCCAGGGGTTCAGAAAAGAGGAATCCTGCCCAAACTCTGCTGCATGAACTGTCTAGCTAGAGAACACACTTGCTAAAGGGATCTTTGCTGCTAGATCACTGAGATCAGATAAAAAGTCCTGAGATCAGATAAAAAGTGACGATATTACACTTTGAATAGAAATGGTTCATTATTGCAAACATAATCCTAGTATTGTCAACTCCAAATAAACCAGTAAACACATTACTGGCTGGGAAACAGCAAAAGGATAAACTGTAAGAACTGTTGTCCTTTCCTGTAGTGGAAATGAGCTAGTAAGTCATTTAGAGAAACCACTGATTTGCATCTGCCTCTGTGAGCCTCTCAGGCGTTCCTCTGCTGCTTAACACTCTACATCCCTGTATTCCTTTGTAATGTGTGGATCTTAATGACACAAACAGGCATGACTTTTTTATTTTTTAGTACTGGAAACAACTCAGGACCTCATGTTTCAGACATGATTTTAATTTGTAGTTCCATCTCTGATCTCAAAAGCAGAACTGGGCACTTAGTAAGCACTAAATAAATTATGTGTTGGATGAATAAAGAGTTATTGGTATTTAAAGACAAATTTGTGACATATGGGAGCTGGTGTCCACAGGAAGCAGTTGGGGCTCCAGCTGCAGCTGGCCAAGCTTGTTGCAGCAGCAACACTGGCCTCTGGGTTCCTAGGTCTCCTAGCAGCCCCCAGCCCCACCTTATCATGGGACTTTTGCTTCTTTATGGCCTGGAAAGATTCTAGTCACTCTGCCTGTGCCCCCAGTTCACAACGTATGCATGTGGGTGTACATTTACACACAAACAACACTCCTGAGACTGTGGGCATTTATAAGAAACTACTTTTCTTCATTTTTTTCTGCCTGTCAATAAAGGATTCAAATGATGCCATCAGAAGCAAGAGGTGCATGTTCTACGTCTGGTGGCTGTGGCTCTTGAGGTGACAAAGAGTGTGGCAATAGTTTATATCAATGCAACTTTGTGAAAAATCCAGTAAGATGATACAAGATTTGGCTCAGCCTTCACAAAACTTTTCCAAAAAGTCTTTTGAGTAGTAACTGTTTCTACTCAATATTCTTCTCTTTGCTGGGCAAAATTATGGAAGACATGTTCAGTGTCTTCCAACTACCCTGGCTGACCATTTCAACCATCTGAAAGTCACTTTTATTCCTAGGACTATGGACCCTACAGTGGATTTTAAAGTGTTTATTAATTTTGTGAATTGTACCTTTTTAGAAATTGAATCTGAGGACAGCATTTGATTTTGTATAGAATGTTTATATAATAAACTGCAAGATATATATATATATATATATATATATATATATATATATATCTTACAATCTTTTTTCCTAAACTGTCTATAAGCATTTACTGAATCGGAAAGAATTTATTCTTGCTACAACATAGAAATGTACGAAAATGGTCTTCATTTTATCTCTGCAGGGCATATGAGTTGAGTATTTTTCTATATTTAAAAAAAAGTTTTGAAAGAGGCATGCTCAGAAGAAATGAGAGTAAACATTTTTCAGAGATGCTAAGTGGCATAATAAATGTCTATGGAACAATAAGTGAGAGTCTAAACACTGTCAGGCTGCTTCTGAGAGACACTCATCTATGAAAACATTGCTTCTGATGTCACTGTGATAGGGTGGAATGCTTCCCAATTTTAAACAAATGGATATAGAAGCAGTCAATTTGGGGAAATCACTAATAATGACTGGAAAGAGGCTTCCTTTTCAAGCATCGAACTTTACATTCTTCATTGTTTATATTGTTAAACTGTGTAGAACACGAACAACTTTGGATAAAAGCAATCGTCTGTGTGCACTTCCTTTGGGTGGCTATTATGAAGCAGGGTTTTTCTCTTATTTTATGAAGAGATTATTAACCACAAAGAAATTGCTTAAGACTACCCATCTCATTTGAATGCGATGGTTACCCTTGGAATTCAAGTGAGAAGCCAGCATTTACACTACCAAATACTGTACCCATATCAAGGATTCTTTTAATTGTGTGGATACCAAACAGCTTCAATGTGTGAAAGTCACCTAATACTGTTTTAAAAGCCAGCTCACATGTCAAAGTCCCTAGGGAAGGAAGGCTTTTTAGAGCTTTCCTTTGCCTCAGACTGAAGACAGACACAGAATGTGGGCTGTTAATATTGAGGGCCATGACCAAGAGGCCTGGTCTGGATGCACAGAGGCGCAGCGCTTCTGTAAGGGAATCATCCACCACAAAAGCACTGACCTCTGGCCTATGAAGGGGCAAAATGGGCTTTGAAAAAATGACCCTGCTAAAAGATGGGCCCTGTGCATGCACCTTATTATTAGAAAAGCACCCCCAGCTAAATGCTGAATGCAGACACACCTGAAGGAATGGAACTATTTGCTATTCTCTTTTGCTTCCACCCCATCCATGGAAAAGAAATGCATGCTCTTTTTCTTCCAATTACAGAGTTCCAAAATCTAAGCCAGTTGTGATAGTGCAATGCTTATAGTCTCAGCTACTTGAGAGGGTGAGGCAGGATGGGATGGCAGAATCACCTGAGTCCAGGAATTCAAGGCCAGCCTGGGTAACACAGTAAGACCTTTCCTTAAAAAAGAAGTTCCCAAATCATTTGCTCATATATGTATTAGAATACTCTGGCTACTCCCAAATTCATGCTGCTCATTTTTTTGGTGGAGGCTGGCTAAAGAGCTAGATGAGTGGTAAACCTGCCAGATGCAGGTTTCATTATAAAACAAAAGAAGACATGGGATCTTACTGTCAAATCAAATTTGGTAAAAGTGCCAAGCAAGATCCAAGTTTTCTGCACAAGACTCATTTGTTTAGACTTCTTTGGAATTGTTTCTTTTTTACTATATTATAGTATGACAGAATACATAAAACAGTACTCCAACACACTGGGCATAGAGTCAAAAAAAGATGCTATTGAAATGCCTATATGGCCTCTGTATTACCCACAACCTTCTCCAGTTCCCTACTTATTGTTTAATAGAAAATACATTATGATCCAAATCATAGGGGTTTAAACCCCTTATTTCTAGAATCTTAGGACTTGAACCTATTCCAAAGAATTCAAACTAAAATTTATAATCAGTAGAAATTCAGTAGAAAATATAAGCAGAAACTTAGGTTCAATTCACAAAGCTTAGGCTCAATCTTCAGGACTTCTCTGATTCATAAATTAATGATAATTAAAATGCACATTGCATATGCATAGTGTAGAATGAATATTTAAAAATCCCTTGACATTTAAAGACATTTTAGTCTTTCAAAAAATAACAGGAGTGGCTGTTCAAATTTGGAAAATGTTAGTGATTCAATGACATACCGTGAAAGGCTTGAACTATACTGTGTATCTCTACATCTGTATATATGGTGATAAGGATTGCACATCTGCTGGGCAAACATGAAGCGCTAATGATGTACTAAGCTACAAAGCAAAATAAATCACTAGCAACCAAAATCAGTTTCAGTTTTTATTATGAATGTCCAAAGTGACAGCATACTGCGAAGGTGTTGGGTTCTCATTGATTAAACTTCAAGAGACCACAGACTACAACATTCCAAGCACTTTAATTTTTGACAGAGCCAAAACAAAAGAATGATAAAAAATATTCTTTTAAGTGTAAAGGGTATGAATATTTGAATTTTTCCATTCTTTTTCCCCTGTGGGTATTGTGAACACTGATCATTTACAAAACACAAATCCTGATTTGGATACTTGTAACAAACTTTTATAATCTCTGCCTGAATAAGAAGCAAATAAGAAACGTACTTATAAAGTATGTTTACGATACAATGTAGTATGCCTGTTCAATGTCATTCCTCACTCTACCACAAGGCTGCTAGTCTACCACCTGGGTACCTGCTGTTTGCAATAACAGGACAGGAAGTCTGGCGTGAAATACTTGGAAGACTATATTGAACACTGAATTTTGTCAAAGCTGCATTTAAAAACATTTTTTAATGCAATTTGAAGACTTTCAATGTTTGATGATATCCAGGGAGATAGCAATAATGAATTAAAGCCACTGGTCAAAAACTACACAGTGTATGCAGTTGGTTTTTTTTTAAAGCCACGGTATACTAAAACTATGGTTCCAGTCATTTGTAGTTTCAATACAACATGACTTCTCCCCAAAGGATTCCAAGCACTCTGTCCTTTCCATTACTGGTACTGGATGATGCTACAGATGGGAGTTTGTTGCCACTGATTTTCCAATCAATTCTGGGCTTGTGGAGGTGTGTATGTATCTCTTACAGATGCAATACTGTTCATCTGAGTGGATCCTCAAAAAGAACAATTATGAACTAGAAACTCATAGAGTTTGTGTTTAAAATTTATAAAATTAAACCTGCTCCAACAGGTAATACAGGGAGGCATGCTTGCAACCTCTGGATTCAATCAGAAACAAATGCCTGAGAGCACAGAGCCTTCTCAATAGGTAATGGCGGGTTCCTTTTAACGCTTTCTTAACCAAGATCCGATGTGATGCACATTAGAACTTTGAAGCACGTCTGTCTCAGTTATTTCTACCAAGGCCTGGGACACAGGAAGCTGCCAGAACTTCATTCATCATCTTGCCTGTTGACAAAAGGAACAATAACTGGTCATCACTGGTCAATAGAATAATTTTTCCTAGTTTTTTTCCAAGATACTTTTCTAAAGAAGAGATGGTGTCAATACAATAGCAAATTTTTCAATGTGTCATAGGTTTCTGGACTCTATTTCTGCCATTATTTTCTTCCAGTGCACCAGGAAGAACCAGGCTATGCAGTGGCCATCTCTGTCCTCATGCTGGAATGCTCAGGAAGTCCCATCTTAAAAGTCAGTGGACCTGAGCTCCAGACATCATCCTGACAATGACTAATCTTGCTGGGCTCTAGTACCTCATGTACAAACAGGCTGAAAGGACTCCAGCAGACACTGTCTAGGAAGGTGTCATCCAATGCTAACTTTTACCAGGCTCATCCACACCTGCCTTCTTAGCTCCTGATAGAGGGCAGCCAGGTCCAACCACATCCATCTGCAGCAATGGTCAGGTTTTATCCAAACCTATACCTGGTACCTATGGTTCTAGTTTTGCTTAGGGCAGAGAACCAGCTGACCTTCTAGAGAAATCTCAAAACATCTCCTAGCATCTAAAGTCAATCAAAATCATCTTAAATGATTGTATGACTTAGCTATATGGTTGTAAATATCTGAAAAGACACATTTCTATGCTTTCACATCTTTTGCTGCATAAGGTCTAGGAAACACTGATTCCTTCTGGGTTTCTAAAATTAAGAAATCACCACATGAAAGCTAAAAAAACACATTAATAAGTATACTAATTCAGAAGCATTCCACCTAGCTATATAATTTAAATAGTTGGACTAGTTTAAACAACTATGTCAAGTAAGTTTACCAAGACATGATCTAGTGAATAGAGATAGGCTCTAAATACATGAAGTCTGATCCTAAAACTAATGTGAAACCACTTCACCAGACTTTATTGGAAAGATAATTAATTGGGGCTGAAAATTATTATATTATTTTTTATAGCTGTTAAAGGAATAACCAGGAATTAGGTTATATCTGGAATCTTGGACAGTTAGCTGTCTTTAGTAACAAAATGATAAGTTTTGGTGATTAAAAAGACTACAGAGAAATTTTGATTTTATGCTTCTGGGAAAACGTATATTATACCAAAAAAGTTATCCATAAGATACTACATTTCAATATGTCATACCACTATATTATATATCATAATGTAGTTTAGGGCATTCTGGCTATCTTATGCAATAAGAGAAATGAAGAACCAAGCTGTGCAATGGCCATTTCAATTATTTAATGTCTTAAATAACTGACAACAATAAAATTAATTTTTTTTCATACTTCCACTGTGATTTTAGCATAGAGAAATAACTTTGTAAAATGTGTAAAGGAGCCACACAAAACAAAACTGGTGCCAGGGCAACATCTATTATTCTGGATTATTATAAATGGTTTGCTAATAATTTTTTTCTTCAAACAGAAAAGCTGACATTAACAAGTTGATTTTTAAAAAACTAACTTAAAAGTGACCCATGGAAAACAATGCAAGCTCGGTCATTTGATTCAATTGCTGCCACACTGAAGCTTCAGAGCCACTATCCTAAACCTGGGCAAGATTTGCCGGTTGTAACAGGAGAGGGTTGTTGTCCAATGAAAACACAATGGGCAATGAAACACAATCAAAAAGGCAGATTCACTCAAATTAGGGGGTGGGGACATGGAAGAATGGTCTTTAAATGCACACGGTGCTAACACAGACTAAATTTGTGTTTCTTTGTTGCCAAGTAAGAGAAATAAATATTTTCGTATTGACAAATGAATTTAAATGATGCATAAAGTTTATTGTGGACTTCTGGCAAGTATTTCTGTCATCAAGGTTAACTGGGATGATTCACGGTCTCTCATAAGTGCTTAATGGCATTGCTACAGGTGCAATGACCCAATCCATCACCGAAGAGGTGGCTGGCAACCTTGCAAGCACTGAGCAAGGAACAGGGACAATGAGAGAATGAACTGCTGCTAGAGAGTGTTTTGGTTTTCAAAGCCCCTTCACTGTTGTGGGCCCTCTGGTCCCCTAAACAGAGGATGAGTTTCCATCCAGGAAGGTGAGATGTGAGGGCATATAGGACTGGCCCAGCATTAAAAGTCAGTCCGTGGATTGGGACCCAACCAGGCTTTGTGCCCTGGCCACTCTGTCCTCTGCACACCAATCCTTGCTCCTAACACTGAATAAAGATACATTCATTTTTCATCATTATGTTCAAGTCTTCCGTGTAGTTCTGCCACTGCTATTAGCCCTAATATGTTAAATGATTTATAAAGAATACCCTGAAAAATAGGAGTGTCTCCAACACAGAAAAAAAAGCAAAAAACAAACTCCACAAAGGGTTCTGAGAAGCACCTCTACCAGCAACCCATGGTGAACAAGTGTTCAAGGGCTCAAGTCCCAAGCTGTGTGGGCTTTAATTTTATAGTGCCTGATTCTCCCATTGTAAGCGCCGTCGCGGTGCTGGACACTATGAAAGCGTTTTTGTATCTGCTACTGAGTGGAAACCTTAGGTTTGAAAAATTCAACATGAGCACATCTACAGCTTCACCACACAAAGCAAAACCTTGCTGTTCCCCTGACACCAGAGAGCCACAGTGGGGGTGTGACAGGTGATTTCTTCCAAACTCAGCAGCGAGAGCTGTTGTGAAGGAATATGTTCCCACTAGGTCAGGTCACTCTTCTTTAGCAGTTACCAGTGTGTTACAGGATCCTCAGAGTACTGACTGTGCTTTCTCAGGATAAGGAATGGTAGGTCAGAGCCTTACTTTTCAATGGGAATATGGTGTAAAAAATAAGACTTGTTTTCCTTTAAATAAATCTGATGCTGGGCATGGTTGATGCATGTCAGTAATGCCAGCTACTCAAGAGGATCACAAATCTGAGTTCAGCCTGGGTAATTTAGTGAGACCCTGTTAAAAAAAAACAAAAACATATATCCTGAGATATACATCAGGGCAGAATATATGTTGAGTTGCTCAAGACCCTGAGCTCAATCCCCAGAATGCAAAAATCAACCCATCAATCGAATCAATCTGAGAAGCAGCAGTGCCCATAGGTGGAAGTCACTCCTGGCAGAAACCATGAGCATTTTACAACCAGTTTTCTGCAGCTGAGTTACTGCTCAGAACGTGTTTGTTGCAATTGTCCTCCATTTGGAAATACAGTTCTACTTCCTCTGACATAAACTGGACACAATGAAGGCCCATAGAAATGGAAGCACTCCTAACTAACTCACGCAGTCCAGGAGACTTATATGATCTCTAACTTCATCTTAAGCATCTCTCTTCACTAGCCCCACGTTGCAAATAAGAAAACTGAGGTTCACAGAGCCTAAGTACCTGAGCACGTGACAGACTAGATATCAAGCAAAGTATGCCTGACCCCCAAATTACACGCCTTTCTTCTCCAAGGCTAGTTTTTTCCAATGCCTCAGCATCCAGACCTAAAAGAAGCCATCCCTTGCATGGCCCATGATGAGGACCTGGCAGTGCCCAGGGCTGCAGGGAGCCAGAGCTGCTCCCATACCAGCCACGGCCTCTTTTCTGCAGGAACTGGCTGTAGAAACGGTGGCCAGGTTTCCAAGTCAATGACAGCCACAGCAGAGGACTGGAGGAAGGACCAAAAAGAAAGAGAGAGAGAGAGAGAGAGAGAGAGAGAGAGAGAGAGAGAACGCTTCCTCAGGAATGCAGTCCCACAGGAGTGAACTGCATAGAGAATAGAAACGCAGCTGACCTCTGTGGTCTGGTCCCATCTTCCCTCCTTAATGGATTTCCAAATGAGTCCTTTCTAGAGTACTGCTCACAAAGGCAAGGCAAGGGTAACAATACTGGGAGACAAAGTCCACAGAAAACCTCTGATCTCTTTTCATCTTCTCCATTTCCCCCCCAATACTGCTCTCATCAGAATTTCCAGTAACCCACAAAGCTGTCCATGGCATCTTCCTCTTCCTCTGTTAGCCAGGAAAGGTGAAGCCATGTCAGTAAGAAGCCAGGGGACAGAAAAACTACACTGAGGTTAATCTGCAGCAGCATCGATGATCCTGGATTCATAACCAGTGGGCTGAAGAATGTGGCGCTGGCAGAGTACTTGGCATGCACGCACTCTTCTCCAAGACATCAGACCCAGCCTCGCCAGCCTGTCCTACCATGTGGAGTGACAGTGCCAGAGTGGCTTATGGATGCCAGATCTCAGCCTGCTTCATCCAGTCGATGCGTTTGGTCACCCATATGGGAGCAAGATGGGCTGGCTCAGAGCTGCAAATAGCCATGTGTACAGACGCCTTCAAACATAATCTGCTGAATGTTTTATTGTTCTCTGGTTTAAAACCTACTCAAAATGTGTGGAGCCACATCCCGTTAGATTAGAACAATATGAAATCACGTCTTTCCAAGTACCAAGAATAAGAATAATTAAAATAAAGGCAATCATTGCCCAGCAGGAAACTTATTCCTATGATGGGAGATATCCAGTGTTCCCTGATTAAACTATGGTCACATTTCTGGTCTCATATTCACATGTATATCATGCTTACAATCTTTGAGGATCCCCAACAAGCTACTTAATTCCAGTATAATAGCAAAAGGGATAACATTAGCACCAAAACAGACTTTAGGAATTGTAAAGCACAACATTCTCACTTTAAACACTAGAAAACTGTAACTCTGAAGCTCCATACTTGCCCATGGACACATGAAGATTGAAAATCTATATGATGTTCCAATGTTTTGCTCTACTGTGGTCCTAATTCTTTTAATCAAATATGCCAGATATTCTATCTTGAAAAATTATGCTACTTGGCATGAGTGACCTAATTATAATTTAGACTTTTGGACCATAATGAATCTTGCTATTTCCACAATGCTGGAACCCAATCTTGGGGCTGGTAAGAAGGAGGCACAGGGTCCCTGGACACAAGGTTCATAGCCTAGCAGAATCCCTCCGGCCAACTCCTCTGTGGACAGGCAGGTCACAGTGCTGGCTGAAAGCGCACACTTGTCCTCCTGCACTCCGGGCCTGCATTTCCGGCTGGGCTCTTTCCAGGTGTACCATCCTCGGGGAGGACTGTTGGCCACTCAGTGTTTCCTCATCTGCAAGATGGAGATTAACAATCACCACTGAAGCTGACTGTGGGGCTGAGTGCGTGGTTGTGTGAAAAGTGTCGCAAAGGAGGCAGCTGTGCTCTCAGGCAGCTCTGGGATCAGAAAGGGCAGCAGAATCCTTGCTGATCTAAAATTGGGCTTTTTATTCCCTCTGTCCGAGATGCATGTCTCTCTCCCTTCTGTGCCCTGAAAGGGCTCTGTCAGCCAGGAAAACCTCTCTGCTTAGTGGCCACCTTCCCTGTAAGACTTCCCAAATGCTTTGTTTGCCAGGAGGTCTCCTGTGACTGATGGAAATGTGAAGAATAGCCTACAACCCTTTCCTTAAAGACCAGGGCATCAGCGATGGTACTGACCACACACTAAAGCCCTGGCCGCTAGAGGCTCATGGTACTCCCTCTGAACTTGCTCCCCTGCCCCAAGGCCAAAGCTCCCCTTCCCTTTACTCTGCCTCCCAACATTCTCCCTCTTTCTCTGGACCATTTCTACTCAGAGGAATCATCACAGGCACTAGGGGTCAGTACACTGGCATTAAACAAACAGACAAACAAACAATAACAACAAACAGCCAATGTTCTCATGCCTTTACGAAGTACAAGAAAAATTTCAGAAGAGCATCTGCGAACCACTCACAGACAGCCATGGCCCACTGTGCCACGCTGTGCGATGTGTTTGGGCTATGTATGACCTGGCGATTCTGTACTTTGATACCTGAACTTTGGGGTGGCGCAGAAGACAGAAGCAGTCAGAAAAAAGAGGCAAAAACAGGTTATCTAACACACCTTTCTCCAACTTTACAATCATCACCTAGTCTATAGCATGGAAAAATTGGACTGCAGGTTCCACAAGAGCAAAGCCAAACCCAAAATCATTTTTTGTAAAATCCTGATTCTTGGCATTGGGCTTAATAGACACCCAGTGATGAAGAACAGAATGAATGAAATTGGAATAACATTAAATAGCCCCCTTGGAAGATAAAAATCTAAAAGCCTACCTGCGATTTATTTTAGACCCTTTGTGTAAAGCAGCTCTAGGACATGCATTCCACAGGCAGAGGAATTATCTGGACTGCTTACAGGTTTCTAGACTGAAGCTTGTACTAATGAAGCTTATCCTGGAGACAGCTTTACAGAGCTCTCCTTCTGGCTGAAAAGTTCAAAGGCTTCCCTGAGAACAGACGCTGTTAAATGAATGCCTGACAGGTCATACGACACAGTGTCCTCATTTTAAAATTTGTTGTGTGCAAACCATCACTGAGGATTATTATGAACTCATCTCCTCACTTTAGGCCAGAGTGAAATCAGTTTGATTTGGTAGAACTGAACCCCTCAGACTAAAAAGCTTTAGTAATTTTAAAAGTTAACTTTAAGTGAATTAATATATCTTATAGGCAGATCACTTTTATGCATGAAGAATGCTCTAGAAAAAGGGTATTGATTAAATATTCTTCTAAATTATATTTAGAAGAAATCAGTGTTTAAAGAAATCCTATTACTCTCTTTGGGTGAGGCAAAGAAACCTTTTGAAAAGTGAACAATCATCCATTAAAAAAATTTTTTTTATATTCCTATATCCAGTTTGCAGAAAGCAAACTCAATCTGGTGTCCTCGGCTGTCTTCACAGCTGAACTGGAGAAACTATATAGTTGCTTGTTTGAGCAGATGCTATTTAAAAAAAAAAATAGCTAGAGAAACTAATCTGCAAACTGCATTAGTGGCAGAGAACTGATATAACTTGGTCAAGGAGATGACAAGCCACATACTTTGTATAGAGGCCAGGAAACACAGCCCAAGGCATGAACAGCCACCCATAGCCCTGTGTGACACCCAGCCCTGGATGACAGGCAGACAGAAAACGTACTTGAGGGACCTAGACTTGCCATTATCTCTCCGTGTCCAGAATAAGTATTTAAAAGTAGGAACTGGCTATTCAGAAGAACTGCCAAGAAAGTGAGCAAGTGAAAATAGGAGGAGGAGGATCTATCACATGTGTGTCTGGATAGACACGACTAATAAACACTTCCACCCCTGACTAGCTAGGTTTTCTGAATTCTGTGCATTTGCTTTCATGTAACACAATCTTTCCTCATGCATTCACAAAGCAACTGATATGACCAGGGCTCCACATCTATCAAGTGAGCACAATGCAGTTAATAAATACAACAATTAGGTTCATAGCCACACTTAAAACCTCAGGGCAGGGAGGACTGTCCCAGGCACCTGCCATCTGGACCACCCCAGCAGCCATGGAACAGGGGACTTAATCACTCATAACTATGAGCCAGCAAACTGCATGACCCAGTTCTTCTTTTTAATAGTTTTCAGGAAGGCACAAAGTCTTATTTTAACAAGCTCACAGAACACACCAAACAGGATCCAGATTAATGAGCCACTAATAGAACCTCTTTCTCTATAAAAGCAGCACAGTCTCAGGAACATTTGTCTCAGGCGGGTCCCAAAGCACAGAATAGAACGGGATATAATTTGTGTGTTTTTAATGGTTGGTTTAACCAAACCATATTACTCAGAAGACTCAGTCAGAATTGGGATAAGAAAAATCTCTTCTTTGACAGTGTTTGAGAGCTGATATGTGCTGCATCTGGGCCCACACAGAATTCCCTCCCATGCTCAGTGGTGATGGAGCATGGGGCCTTCCAGAACACATCACCTCCTCAGGTATGGCAGCTGGAATTCCACCCAGCTGTCCAGGAGACTTTAGACATCTGTGAAGGACACGTCTCAGACATCGGCAAGCTTCAAATTGCAAATCCCCCCTTTACAATGACAATCTAACCTACCTCCACAGTGAAGAGGGAAGGAAACTAATGCATGGCCAAGTGGATACATGGGTGACAGCGATCAGCAAGACTGATTCACTAGCCAGATACACACTGCCACCTATTTGCCCTGTAGGCAATGCTATTCATATTTGTGCCTTAGCAAAATTAAAGATTATTGCATACTGTGAGTTGGCTCGGAACAGCTGCAGCCATAAACGTTAGAGTCAGGAATGCTGAGGTACTCAAGCATTAATTTGAAATTACATTTCCCATTTTTTAAGCTGTGAGAGTTGTACATGTAAGACACAAGCACAAAACAGCTTGGGTAGAAGCTGAGTTTGCTCACCCCACTAGGGAACCCCCAGGTTCTTCTGCTCTGTGGCCTCTGGCATACAGCTTGAAAGTCGCTGATGCAACATATACAACATTCTAAGCACCATCCACTAAAGTATTACAACTAAAATGATTCTCCTGACAATCAATGAATCAGTTCAGACCAGGTGCTACCACAAATGCAACCTAGCACACAAAAACCCGAGGTTCCCTAGGATCACGCCTTTGTCTTGAACGCAGGGCCTCTTCTTGATTGAAACCTCACAACTTTCAACATTTCCTGATGGTTTTTTGCAGCTGGATCCTTGTCAATATTGAGGGTCACATTCTGGGAAATTGAAATGTTTCACTGGGAATGAATCTCCCCCCTGAAATTATAATATGTGTTGTGCAAAAGCTTGGTTCATTTTACCGTCAATAATCCAAGATGAAACAAGCTTTTCCATTCAGTGGTAGATGTTTTAAAAACATCAGAACACAAGTTGGCTGTCAAGTGTTTTCCCTTTATGTCACTCGCTCTGTCTTCTGCCAATCAAATACACACTGAGAAATAGGCTAGGAAAGGCTGCTAGTGGTAAGAATACTAGTGAGGTTGATCTTTTCCTCAATACCACCCACAGTGGAGCGTCATGGGGCAGGATGAATTGGGATTGCAAATTTGCAAGTCAAAACAAGACTAGGTAGACTTGGCCTAACAGGCTTGGCAGGGAGACAGGAGAAAGAAGAAAACAAAATTCCAACAGGTCCCAGGACAATGGGAGCTCAGCCCTGACTGCAACAATTTATAAGAAAGTTTTACACAACATTATGCCCATTCTGAAACAGCCAATTTACAAAAGTACAAATGCAATTCTGTTCTTTCTTATATCTCCAAAAGGAAAATCACCTGCTATTGAACACATCTAAAGATTCTGGATCTCCTCTGGCAATTTCAAAGTACTTCTAGCTGTAACCATTATCCTTTTCCTGCAATCACAGTGTGAACTTAGCCAGGCCTCAGCAAACCTAGGCTAGAGAACTGAAATCTGATCACTAACCTACTACTCCACAGTGAAGAGGGAAGGAAACCAGTGCTTGTTTCCCCTGTGCCAGGTGCCAGACTGCAGGAAGGTACCCCATCTCCCCTGTCCTATTGACCTGCAGTACCATCATTAACCTCATCCCACAAATGAGGACACAGCTCGCAGATCCTAAGTTACCTCCTTGGCACGCACTGCTGGCAGCTGGTGAGGTCAGTGTTGGAACCCAAATTCTCTTTTCTAATATTTCAACAAAGACATGTTCATCGCCTATCCCAGGGCTCTGTCTCAGGATGGGCATAGATGTCCCTGCCTCAAATTGCAGGTTTAGGGCAAAATCCTTATGCCAAAGTGCAGAATGAACTCAGGCCTACGAGGGGCCAGCTTGCACCCATGACTCATTATGGGGTTGAGCTGCCCTCGGAGCTCACTCAGCAAGGTCACCCTGAATAGGCCTAGTTTCCAAAAATTCTGTCAAAAAGCTTGCTTTTCTCCCCCCACCCCACTGCGATAGGCTAGATCCCCTCCCCTCCTTTCTTTAGCTCATTCTTGGGACACCAGCCAGGAAGCTTACTAGGTGTCCATGGTCTGCATAGTAGCTGGGCATATACAGACACCCTCCAGGGTGCCGGTGCCTGAAGTATTCCCATGGGGAAGAGACCGCCCACTGCTGGAGTGACTAGGAGAAGGCTCCCAGGAGGGGAAGATGGGTGCTGGCTAGTTGGGAGGGCTGAGCTAGTGATCCTTCACACTTGTGGAGCTGAGAGCACAGTGCCGGAGGAGTGCCCCAGACAAACGGGTGCTCCAGCCCCCAGAACAAGGGGCCTGAGAGACCAGCTAATTAAGCAAAGGAGTGTCACATGGCAAATGCATAAATGAACGCATTGCGGCTTTGAGCAGTTCCTTTCCTACCACCAGGAGAGAGGACTCCACCTGATCTCTGCTTTCAGGGTATTGTCTCTTAATTTCTCCATCCTCTCTCCATCCACCCCCACCCCAACTTTGAGACCTGTGCGGGACACAAGGTGGCACTCACCTGCCACTCTTTTGCTTGCATTACAATTAACACATGCAAAAACCATTCTTCAGGGATGTCTAGTGTTGACAAAAGGCACTTAAGTGGAACCAAAGGATTCAAATATTACTCTACTTGTTTATTATTCACAAAAGAGAAAATTCAAAGAGCAATTTAGCTATGGCAGTATGTTAGAATTTAACCATTAGAAAACTGTGTCAAATCCTCAAATACACTGAGAACTAATAATTTAAAACTATCTCAATAGATATGTGGGGTTTTTTGTTGTTGTTGGCTTTTGTTTTTGTTTTTAGCACTGCATTTTTTTTGACCCCAGGGCCTATGTACTGAGCTACATCCTTAGCACCTCCTTTTAAAACAGAGTCTCCCTAAATTTTGCCTCCTAGGATGCTGGGATTATAAGTACGGATCACCGCACCCCAATTCTTTATTTTTATTTTATTCCAACTGTGTCTCAGACCTCCAATGTCTTTGGTATTTGTTAAATGCATAGGCATTTTTTATTACAGTTAAGAAACCACTAGAATTTTGGTAATGAATATTAACTATGCAATGATACAACCATTTTTCATTTATATGGATTGTTTTACTTTCAGAAATCTTTACAACTATTTAAGTCCCCTAAGTGAAGTCAATTTGACTTTGTTTTATTAGATGGAAAAATTACACTGTCCACCCTCTGTTTTGGGGTTGTTTTCTCAGGAGTGAGTCAGTGTTTATGGACTCAATGCCTTCTCTTTAGGAAGGTCTTCTTTGGGCCCAAGATATTTTTTCCTCTTGCAAAGAAAATCACATCTCTTAAGTAAAAAAAAAAAAAAAAGTACATTTTCTAGCATGAAATTCTAAACCACTTATTTTCAACTTCAAAGTGAATGAGTCTCCCTCATAGTGAGTCATTGGTAACTGGACATACCAATCCACTGAGAGGTCTCAAATCATTTGCTAAGTTTGGTCACAATAATAGACTCTGTATCTGCAAATGCCTTGTTTTAAATAACAAATCAAAAAAGGGCTCAAAGTTATCCCTCTAACAGTCATTTCTATTTATATTTGATATATTTTCTCAAATGGAGAAAAAAAGAGCAAGTGTGCTACATACACGAACATCACTGTGACAGATGTTTTAGATTTTGAAGGAAGCCCAGCTCTGATACGCAGTCTGTATAGCAGGGGAAAGGCTGACATAGTTTTCTTTTAGGAGAAATGCAGAAAACAATGAACCTCCTAACATAAGGCTAATCGATATCTAAGGGAGCTAAGAGTAGGACTGCCAAATTTAGCAAAAGAAATACACAAGAAACACTTTTTAAAGTGTAGCTCAAATACTGCATGGGATATACTTATATCAAAAATTATTTGTTGCCTGTCTGAAGTTTAAAGTGAGTTAGGTGTCCTGTATTTTGTTTGGCACTTGACTGGGGGTGAAAGGGTGGGCCCCGGACTAGCACAGTAGGTGATATTCACCCACTGTGCCACCTGGCTGCTCCAACACCCAGGATGGTTTTAGGATGTTTCTCTTACACTGCTGATCCCTGACTATAAGAAATATGCCCTTGAGCAGTGCCCTTCTTTTCCATCAGGTAATCACCCTTTGCTAGGGCTGCTCTAGGAGCTGGGGACAGCTGTCATCCTACAGCTTCCACAAAGCAGAGAGGGGGTGAGACAAGTCAGCAGCAGTGTGCCGCAAGGGAAACCAGAGATGGGACCCTGGCATCCACTGGAAATTAATCCCAGTGACTTGGGATCCTGACGCAGGAGGATTGCAAGTTCAAGGCCAGCCTGGGCTACACAGCAAGACTCTGTCTCAAAAAGTGGGGGAAGGCTGGGGATGCAGCTCAATGTTGAGTTTCCCTGGGTTCAGGCTCTGGCTGCCCATGCACAAAACAAAACAATAACAACAAAACAAGAGTGCAGTGTAGCAAGGGACAGGAGAGGAGCTCAGGCAGGTCTTATTTTAGGCATCTGCTCCAAAGCATTTCTCTAAGTCAAGATAGAGAGAAGCTGTGGGAGTCTGAGGAATGTGACAGACTGCAAGGACACAGGAGGAAGACAGATGTAGGGGTGGACATCGACACACCCCAAAGGTATAGTCTGGAGTCATTTAACACAGATGACTGAGAGCCTATAAACCAACAGTGGCACACAGAATGGCACTTTAAGAAATGGAGAAAGATCCTCCATTGAAGAAAGCCTGACCTTCCTTCTAAAGGCTTCTGGAAAGTCAGCAGTTCACATTGCTTACAAATTCTATTACAGTAAGTCAGCCATGGCACTCGCCTGTATTCCCAGCTACTCGGGAGGCTGAGGCAGGAGGATCACTTGAGCTCAGAGGTCTGAGGCCAGCCTGGGCAACATAGCAACTCTGTCTAAACAAAACAAAACAACAAAAAGGTAAAGCTGTGATCTGGAAAAAAAATTCCCTCCTTCTTGCATTCCCATGGCAGGTCAGGAGGAAGATCTATACCATCAACCATATCAATCCTTCCCCAGTAGAGTAGTAAGCATTGAGTGACTCGCTGCCTCTCCCAGAGGACAGAGACAAATACCTGATCACAGGCTGTGGACACAGCAGCCCTGATGTGAACCAGGAAACTCGACATCACTTATCAGGTACAATTAGTGACACTGCCCCTTAGGCTTGTCCTCCAAGTTCCATAGGACTTTCTCTCACATTTGTAACAACTTCTTGGAAATTTAAAATATATTCAAATGTCTATCTTTACCAACTTGCCTATCAGGAAAAAGGGATTATTTTCAAAAGCACTGAAGAAAGCCACGCTCCCCTGGCACCTTGCTGGAGGAGCACTCTGCTCTCCGGCTCCCAGAAGAGACTCAAGGAGACTCGGAGTCAGGCCTTTTGGTCTTTGTTTCCTTCAAGTCCCTCCCTACAGAACCACAGTATGTCTTTTGTGATGAACCAGGTTGAAACTGAAGCCTTTTTTTCATATGAGATAAAGCAAACCTCTCAGTGTAGAACCATACCCCTAGAAGTAGGAGACAGTCTGAGTAACCGTAACTGTGAATGTATGAAAGACCCCACTGGGATTACAGAATCTCAGGTCTGACATACCATCTCCTGGGACCCCCGCACTGCCTCTAATTTATCCCCACATGGATTTTGTACAGGTTCCAGTGTCACCACCTCTCCTGCCAGGCCTCAGCTCTGTTTTTAGATAGTTACAGGAGCCGAGAAGCCCAAATCTCTAAGAGCATGTCCAATCCCGCAGCTGCACTGCACTTATGTTAAGTCAATGACCTTAAAATCCTTTAACGATTCTCCAGGGCAGACACATTAATCCTCATTGGATACATACAGTCCCCAGCTATTTAGGTCATGTTCTTAGGTCAATGTCTAGAAACTAGAAGTGCTTTTAAAATTTCAACTGCTGTCAGATTTGTGGGACAGAGAAACATGATCACAGTTTGGAACCCTTCTCAGTTTGAACCCTCTTCTTGCACTATGGCACGCTAAGCTTGCCTTAGTGCCTCAACGGCAAACTTTTTAGAGCTTTCAATGATACAAACAGCCCGCTGTGGCAAGTGTGCCATAGGTTGGCCACCACTACCTTAGCCTCTGGTGGCCATGGCAATCTGTCTGGCTGGTGAGCCTCTATCTCTTGTCCCCAGCTAGTAAACCATATCTGACCCTCCCATCAACTTACCAGCCCAGAGCTCACCCAAGAGTCTGGTTCTCTCACACCTTCTCGTAACCCTAGGTTCAATCACCATGCCTGATGTCCATCTTTCCTTTCAAATCACTAATAAGGTGGGGAGGGCAAGTCTGAAGTCATAAATCTCTGTGTCATTTCGATCCCTTTTAACAGGCCTGTCACAATCTGTATGTGGGCACCAAAAAGAAGAAATATCTGCCGAGTGCTGACGCGTCATCTTTGAGACTGCCCCGGGCCTGCGGTGGCACACCTGCAGCCTGGGATCCCAGCCATTCTTGTGGCCTTCCAGGGCTCCTTCTTCTCTCCAGCGGGGCCTGTTTTCGTCCTTCTGAGCAGCCCACGGCTTCTGACCTCTGCTCCACGACCCCTAGTCAAAGGCCAGGTCAGGGACGGCTTCCTTTGGCTCCACTAGGAAACCCTGGCCTGAGGTCCCTTACAGCTCTCACTCATCAGGCTCTCACCGTTCCACCAATCAGCAGTTTGAGGGGGGTGGGAGGGATTGAGCCAGTCAGGCTGCACTACCACCTAGGCCCCTACCTTCTTTCGGTCCTGGCCACCAAACACTGAGCGACCTCCTCAGTTCCTCATTGAAGTCTAATTAGACAGCAGCTATGATATTTCTCACCCGCTGAATGATATAAGCCTCTCTGAAAGTGCCAGTCATTTCTCGGCAGAAACTTTCTTTAGTAACCCCAGGCCAGTGAACCCCTTTTTACTAGTCAAGCAATCTTTATTCAGCTCTTTCTGGCACTGTGCTGAGAATGATGACAAGTTCATTGGCCTGCACTTTTTGAAAGTATTTTTATGCTTGTGGATCAAAATGTTTGCCCACTCCTAAGTATCAGAGTCCTTTCCTGCTTGCCACAGGTGCGGTTTGCAGCATGTTACAGACCAATCCACAAGTTCCAGTTCCCAGGGATGCCCCTTCTCTAGGCCAGAGCCCCAGCGAGGACAATTAAGGACATCTCACCATCTCCCTATTCTCTTGGGCTCTGCTCCCGCTGATGAGGACTTCCGGCTGTGTGACATTACTATCAGGCCTCAGATGCCTATGCGTCTCTTTACCTCCTCCCTTCTACTAAAAACAGTTTCCCCGTAAGCTTCTTCTCAGATCTGCTTTCAGCCTCCTGACTGACCTGTTACAGATTTGTACTACTCTTCTACATTCATCTTGGATTATAATTCTTCCTCTCTCTTCGTGTTCTTTCTGATTTGGCCTCTCAGAGAGCATTAGTGAAAGTGAGGTCCCTGTTCGTTTTCCATCAGCATCATATGTCACTTATATCAGTGGGATTCCACTGTTAAGTTTATGGCGCACATGGACACAGACGCCTGTAGCAACTTACTTTTTTGAAACTCTGTTCCTTGAATTTTTCTTTGAATCTCTTGATGTCTTTCAAAAACTTTCACAGTAAAAGCAATCCTTAGGCATGTGTGATAAGGTCCATGTATGATGCATACCTGTACACTTAATAATGTTAACTGCTACCGCTTTACTTCACTCTCCGTCCTGCCAGGAATGCCCGTGGGCACCCTGGACAGATGTACTGTTACCCCCATTATTGCAGAGACTCACAGGAAAAAGATTGGCCAGAGGTAGCCACTGAGTAACTCCAAAATCAGGACGCAGGCCCCACTCCAGGAGGACCTTGATTTTCTGCTAACCTACTCTGGTACACTTTCAAGTGCATTTCTTCTGGCAGCAACTTATCCCACAGGGCAGGCAGAATTCTTCTGTATTTTTTAGGAATAAAAAAAGTCCAGATTTAAGATTATAAGTGGTTTTGTCTATTCTGACCTCTATCTCACATAATTTTCTACTCTATTCTTTGTGTGATTCTAAAAATTTAATGAAAATAGGATATGCATAGCCTGAGACCCAATTTTATCTATACAATAGGACAGATAAAGAGTCTTTGTAAGTATTTAGCAAAGGTTTTTTTTTTCTTTTTTCTTGATACTGAGAATCTAACCTAGGACCTCGCACACATCAAGTAAGTGCTCTACCACTGAGCTATGTTCCCAGACCTTTTTACTTTTTATCTTGAGACAGGGTCTTGCTAAATCGCCCGGCCTAACCTTGAATTTATAATCCTCCCTCAGCCTCCCAAATAGTTGGGATTATGGGGATTACCTAACAGGTCCATCTAGCAAAAAGTTTTCAAAACTTATAGATGAGATTTGCAAAATTGAGACACTATGATTAGAAGTTTATTATAAAAATAAAAAAAGATACTTGCTTATTTTTTAAAGAGACACCCAGCAGGGCGGTTTGTAAGTGGGCAGTGGGCAGTGGGCAGGCCTCGCAGACTTGGTCACTGGCCCCACCATCACCTCGGTCCACCGAGCCTCCAGTGACTCTTTCTCCCTGTGCACCTACTTTGAATAAAGGGGTTTGGCTCTGGAGCTGACCAGAGTGTGCAGAACTGTTTACTGTCCTACCCAATTCAACTCTCTTGGAGAAAGCTGTGATGATGTGCAGAGCGGCCCTGGGCCCGTGTGCCTTAGTAAATTCATTGCCTTATTAATGTGATTAGTTGGGCAGTTTTCCTAAACAAATTCTAATGACAAACACAGATTAGGTATGTTGTACAAATGTCAACACACACTGGAAACATGGTTTTAGAGGAATATGGAAAGTTGTTAGGCATGTTAAAAAAAAAAAAAAAAAAGCTGTTAGCCACTACTCATACCCAAACTCTATTCTTAAAAAACTAAACTTAATCTACATTGTTTTTAAATAAGCTACTTAGCTAATTTAAATAGCTTAATTCTACTCGAAGCAAGTCTCTGTTAGAATATCAGATGTTTATGATATGTAATATAGAAAGGAATAATTTTGTCCAGTTAAACAGTTATGTAGATTGATATGGACATCTCATGTTTTTAAATAAGGTACAGAAATCAATGATTTGGCGGCTAGCTGAAACAATTCCACATTTTAAAAATCTGTTAGCAGTTTTGAGTTTCTACTGCAGACTGACAATTTGGTGATAGCAAGCTGTCTTCCAATTAATGTTCCAGAAAACATTTTATTTCAAGATTTTTGGAGGAGAGCCAAGATTTTCTGGGAATCAGTTATGTGAAACAGCATCATATTTTTTGCTTTTTATAAATCTTTCGTGTTTATGGTTAATGAGCAGTATGTCTTGAAAATGTTTTGTTTGACTTTCTAAAAGAGCTTAACTCCTAATCTTTAATAGGTAGCCTGCCTTTATTCTTTACCAGCCTAGTGGATAAAGTCATTACAAAACGTAAAAACAATCAGGGCATGGTGGTGCACACCTTTAATTGCAGCACATGGGAGGCTGAGACAAGAGTTCAAGGCCAGCCTGGGCTACAAAGTGAGTTCAAGGGCAGCCTGAACTGCATAGTGAAACCTTGTCTCAAAAAAGAAAAAAACAAAACAAAACAAAAAACAACCAACCAAACAAAAAATGTAAAGACACTGATATATTTGCATCCTTCCCTTTCTCAAAGTATCCATTTCCCTTGTCTTCTGTCCATAGAAAATTGTGACTTCAGACACATTCACCTCTCAAAGAGGTCTATTTAGTTTTCTTGGCATGCTTCCCTACCCCTTATCTCCATCTTTCTGTAAAATCCCATCCCTATGGTCCTCAGATATCATAAGCTTGGGCCGAGGATATAGCTCAGCAGCACAGTACCTGCCTGGACCTGAGCTCAGTTCTTGATACCAAAAAATCATGAGCTCATCTTTCTGGATTTTCCAATAGCTGCTTCCCTATCAATGGCCCAATGATCAGCCATGGAGTCGCTTACAACACACTGTGCACACACACCTTGCACACCCTTTCCTTCTGTCACCACCACGCTCACACTTGGAGCCTCTAAGTGGGCAAGGGTGAGGTTTTCCTCTCAATTTCTCTAATACCTAGCACATAATCAAGGCCATTCAATGACATGGTTAAACATATAAAAGAACAAAGCCTAAGGCCAAACCAATGACCAACATGTGTTCATTCTTTATATTTTCAACATTTTTCTATGCTGTAGCAAATAATTATGTAAAAATCTGCACCAATGCACTTTTTCTTTTGAAAACTAGAAAGAAGGGTAAATAGAAAGTCTCTTAAACTCTGACACCTCATCCTACCTCATCTTGTAGTTTTTGGCTTATAAGTCTTCACCTCTATGAGACTGGAAGTTTCATGGACATAGAACTAAGGTCTTATTCAACTCCCTATCAACTATAAAACCAGTGAAGTGTCATGCACAGCCACCCCACTAATTACCGGAGGGATACCCAAGGGGCAGGGCAAGAGTTCTTTATCTTCTTTGAAAGGGAAAGAAAAAAGAAAAAGAGGTAGAGTGCTAAAGAGTGTGTATGCAAAAGAATACTGATAGCCCTGTGTGGTGGCACATGCCTGAAATCTCTGCACTCTGGAGGCTGAGGCAGGAGGACTGCTGTGAATTTAAGGCCAGCATGAACTACATAGCAAGACCCTCTCTCAGATAAAAAAAACTGTTGCTGGGATTATTGCAAGTAAAAGGGAAATACAAAGGTAATGAAGAGCAATGTTTGAAGTCACCTTTTGGGAAGAAAATCAGGATGTGAGGCCTCTTTCTTTACTCTCCAATCAAGGTAGGTCCCCACATAGGCCACCATGTGCCAACACAGCACTCTACAAAAGGCTGGAAGGGAAGAGAGAAGCAGATACCTGGACAGTCAATGGTTAGATGTTTGTAGCCTCAGATGCTAAAATATTGCTGTGTGAAGCCAAAGGCAGGCAGTTAAAAATTGTGATCATGGACTCAGCGGCACAAGCGCCTGCCTTGCAAATGCATGGTTGTGAGTTCAATCCCCAGTACCAAAAAAAAAAAAAAAGAATTGTGATCATTTGGCTGATTTTGCCAGTGTTGAAGTTGTCTGTCACCATCTATTCCAGGACAGAATGAATAAGTACTAGGTCCATTTTACTTTTTTTTCTTTTTGAACCTCAGACCAGGATTTGCGTCCTTGTCACTTGAGAAGAACTAGTGCTTGTACTGCAGGGCTTTGAGATAATGGGTGCCAAGACCTAGCTGTTAAGAAGCAAAAGCAGTTTCTCCCCAAGTTCTTACAGCAAGTATTCTAGGACCTCTTCAGCTTGCCATGGTGGACTGTTCTTTCATTTGGCTGACAAGGGCCTATGCACTTGCACTCTGAGTACCTAAACTGCTGAAACGCTGGCTATATCCACACCTTGGTAGGGGGTCTTACTACAGGTGAACCACCAATAGAGCCTTTACAGAGAACACACTAGGCCTTTGCACAGAACAAGGGCTCCTTTTCTTCTCCCAGCTTTACAAGACAGAGATTAAGGCAGCCTGTGTTTGAGAAATAGACTGAGATATGTAACCTGCCTAAGGTATGTTGCCAGAGCCAGAATTTGATCCCTAATTTTCTAATGCTTTTTTCTCTTTGGTCCAACTATCTTTGCAAGTGCAGAATCTGGATGTGATAGCTGATACAGATGGTGCTATTTCCCCACCTTTAGCTGTTAGGAAACTTCAGATGAAAATAGTACAGTACTCCTTGCTGCACCCAGAGAACTCTGGGCTGAAATGCTGCTCTCTGGAAAGTAGGTGGAGCAATGAGAATCCTGCAGACTCCACTACTGCCCTTTAACCAAACGGCTCTTTCCCTCTGGAGATTATAAATGTAATGCTAACACTGGCATTACACAAGCCAAGAACTGTGCCGCAATCACTCTCCAAACCCTTACTGTCAAGGTTTTATTACACTGTATGCTCCATTCTCACTGCTCTTGCTGCCCCCACAACTATGTTTAGCCTGACTCACCCAGGTGAGGTCACTCATCTACGCCAGGGAGCTCCAGGAGCAGCTAAGCAAGGTCTTCCCTGTTGTCCTCCCCACCTGCCTTCCCACACTGCCCTTTGCTCTGCATACTCATTCTCACCTCAAGCTGTACCTGGCTTCCAGCTCTCCTGGGCTCTGGTTTCTGCCAGCTACAAGGAACATGCAATACCACTTAAAGAGAAGAAAGAAGAAATGTCCCACCCTAAACACAAACACATACGATCCTAGCAGAGTTTTCCTTTACACAGCTGGGTGGTTCTTTCCACAAAGGAACAAGTATGTTTGCTAAACGCTTGCCTACACATATGTAAGTATGCCCATGCCCAAATGTTAATGTACATAAAAGGTCGACTTAATTGAGCACTTAGGACTGATTGCTTGATATGTGGTGAATATTTTGAGCTAAGTATATAATGAAGAGTTGTAATTTTAAATAGAATTTCCTTGGGAGACCGTAAGGAATGTTCAGGACTTTCCAAAAAGAAAAAAAGTCTCATTGCTTTCATTGCTGAAGGAACACTGCCTCGACTGCCAAGAGTAACCATGCTGACAGCTTCCTTCCTTGATCACAGGTATCCAGGCTCTGGAAACAAGTCAGAACACAACTCTACCCACTGGCTGTTTAAATCTTACAGCACCATGAAATCTAATATATGCTAAATGCCTTCTGCTTGCTCCTCAGATAGGAATATATACTATCTATAGAGTTTATATATATACATACATATTACACATGTGTATATATATATATTACATATTGACTATACAGTATTCTATACTCAATATATACATACACACTCTAAGGCTGGCATAAAATGAAAAATCCATGTAAATAACTGTAGTCTAAACCTAAGGGGAAAAAGATTGCTTCTAGATAGGGTTATAGAAAGGTAGCAATAATCTTTCAGAAAAGACTGGAGCATGCTATGATGTATTTTATCTTTGAACAAGCCCTTTTCCTTTAGCCGATAAGGTCAAATGTACATTTTCCTTATTAACAATCACTACTGAATAGTTCATGGCTATTCGTGGCCCTGTGCCCTAAGATCCCTTTAGGTTCCTGGGCATTGTGGTGATTCTTACCCAGTGTAGTGCCACATGCCCAGGCCTCGGGAGAATGAGGTGAGAGGACTGGGAAAGCATGAGTTTGAGACCAGCATGGACAACATAGTGAGACTCATCACAAAACAAAACAAAACATGCAAAACTTCTGAATGACTTAAACACCAGGTATTCTTTTTTCAAATCAGGGCCAGAGAGTGGACAAGCAGCAAGTATGGACTGTCGTAGGCTTAGGCTAGCTCTGATAAGCAGCGAACCAGGGATAGGAAGAAGGGTCATCAATGTTATTGAAAATGATGGCTGAACCTAGAGTACATCTGATCCTTCTTCAAAAGGAACATCTGAGTAAAATTATACAACTACTCAGTGTAGCTGGGTATGGCACTGTGCTAGGATGCAACACGAATTATCTGATGGCATCCTGAAACAGCACTGGAGAAACACTGCTGCTAGCCTTCCGGCCTTGACTCAGGAGTTCAGGCTTAGCCAATCAAGTAACTGCCATGAAGTCACAAGGGGATTCTGTATTTGCATTTGAATCAGATCAACCTCAAAGGCCCAAGCATCTCACATGACGTTCTACCACCTGGTTTCTATGAAACCATCTCTGTACTTAGTTTTAAGTACAACATGCTTGCCACTGTTTTTATTCAACAAAAAATAAACTTTCTTAATTATACTGGAAGAACTTCATTGTTTTCAAATAAAACAGACAATTAAGCGGTGCACATTCAGAAAGCCATTTGGTGTTGAGAGGAAAAAGAATGGTACTCAGTGTTCTCTATTAGCAACATAAAGTGAAGGCCACAGCCCCATCCTTCAGATTCCTAAAATTAGCAAAGCTCGTCCCTTGAAAATCAACCAGGAAAAAAAATTAGCCATAAAAACTTGGAAGTTAAACAGATGACTTGTCTACAATATGCACTCAGTTGTCTGCATTGTGGAGAGACGGGACATTGTACAGAAGACGATTTTTCAGTCCTATAATCACACCTGGAACCTAAATCTAACTGGTCAGATATATGAGGCCTGAAGCCTGTTTTCACAATGCAGTGAGTGCTCCCAGCTCTTGGAGCCCGCTGCTGTCAGCTCTGTCTGTGCTGGGTGCTAGTCTAGTTGCACACACAGTAGTGTGGATTTCCTGCCTGCGCTCATGCTCCCAGGAGGAGACTGGCCATCTGACCCTGTCTTGCACCTGCCTATAAACACATGTACACACTTAGGGACTCTCACTCACACACATGCATATGCCCTATCACTACCTAGATGGCCTTATGCTCCTTCAGGCCAGGTTGTGACCTCTGCATTCACTGATTCCATGACCAAGTCTTCTTAGATACCCCATACCTGAGATAGTTGGCCTACCCCTTAACATCCTATTTGCTGGCCCCAAACAGATCTGACTACATAGGAGGCTCTTCTACTTCTTGGTTTTTACTGGTTGTGAATAACTGAAGGCCTAGGACAAATAACTTTAAATAAATCAGGTTCTCTTACCAGTATCTGATTATTCAAATGGTTCTGGAAGCGAAGTACAGTTTGTTTTGCTCTCAAGTGCTTACTACACCTATCCAAGTCTCTCCAAAGGCACTGACACAATACATACAGAGTGGATATCAGACGCTACAGACGCTCAGCTGTTTCAGAGCATCTTAACCACTTACAGCTGTGACCCAGTAGAGAGGTTTGTTAAGAATATGAAGTTGCCAGGGGTTTAGCTCAGCAGAGTAAGTGCCTTCTTGGCAAACACAAGGTAGTGAGTTAGATCCCCAGCACACACACACACACACACACACACACACACACACACACACACACACAAAAGAATATGAAGTTGGAGAAAATATAACTTAGTCTGCAAACTGTGGTTATAGATCCTACTAAGTCTTTGGTTAGTAAAGTACAGGGGAGGTTTACAATGGCCTGACGTACAGCCAACCTTGGATAATGCCAGTCGGCTCAAGAAGGGTAGGATCATGTCTTCCTTGTCAACTGTTGCATCCTCATTGCTCCCCATTACACCAGGTATGTGTCAGGTCCCCTAAAATGATTGTTGAGATGAATGTCTAACTCAAAGTTAGAGTCACCTCTGGGGCACCAATCTTCCTCAAGTAGAGAGAAAGCTGCTTTACCTGCATTTTACTTTAAAGTTGGTAAATTAGCCTCGGTCATTCCTGCTTACAGACACATGCATCTGAAAGTTCTACTTTCTCCCTGTTTCTTCTTTACATCATTGAAGTGTGTATGTCTGCGTGTGCTTTTTCCAGTACTAGAAAATGAGCCCAAGGCCTCCCATATGCTAACCTTACACGTGATTTACCACTGAGCTATGTCCTTAGAACTTTAAAAATTTTGTTTTGATACAGAGTTTCACTAGCCTCAAACTTGTGATCTTCCTGTCTCGGCCTCTCAAGTAGGTGTGATTAAAGGTACATGCCACAGTGCCCAGTTAGCTAATCATTCATATTTTCTGTGTTGTGACTGTCATATTACCTTCATCTGATTTTACTGGTTTAAAAGTATGAAGCCAAGTGTGGTAGCACATGCCTGTAAGCCAAGCACACTGGGAGCTTGGAACATGAGAATCATAAATTTAAGGCCAGTCTGTGCCACTTAGTGACTGAGCAAGACCCTGTCTGGAAATAAGAACTTTAAAAAGGGCTGGGGATATAGCTTGGTGCCAAACAACTGGGTTCATTTCCAGTACCAGGAAAAAAAAAAAAAAGTATGGTGACTATAATTTCTTTCTTTCTTTTTAGTACCAGGGATCAAACTCACAACCTCAAGCTTGCCAGGCAGGTGCTTATGCCACTGAGCTAAATCCCCAGCCCTATAATTTCTTATTTTGAAAGAGTACTGAGAGTGAAAAGAGGTCCTATTAGTCATTGCATCAGACAAGAGGAATAAAAGAGGACTCTCTGGGACAAACCTGGAGGAGGGTTCATCATGCTTACTTTAAGTAATGTGAATATCAAAATGGATTTCACCTATGTATATCTTTGGGCCTAAAATCATGCTGGAGGAATTTTGAGGCAAAGTTAAACATGACAAACATGTGGCAGTGGCCCTGTAGCATCGGAAGTACAGATGCTAAATATAGAGGACCGGAAGATTCTAAGGTCCCCCTACAGGATCACTTAAAGGTAAAACATTTACATTGACTGAAAATACAAAGTATTTGTTTTCTGTTTTTAACTTTTTTTAAAAAAGTTTTCTTTTCTTTTTTTTTTTTTATCGGTACCAGGGATCGAACTCACAGCCACATGCTTGCAAGGCAGGCGCTTATGCCGTTGAGCTAAATCCCCAGCCCCAACACAAAGTATTTGTTAGGGAATTAAACATTTTGCCCCCATATAGCTTCATTTCTTAATAATTGGGCAAGATTCCTGAGGCAGTTTTTTAGGCAAAAATTTCCCTGCCTAAACACTCTCACTGAGATCAAGTTGAGGACAGAAAGCCAGAACTGGACTCAACTTTGTTAGCTAACATGCAAAACTTCTGGGTAGAAACACATTTGTTAAAATGCTTTTCTACTTATACCAGGCCTGTTCTTTTAGCCACATTGCTCTATCTTACCATAACAGATTAAAGGTTAGCAAAATTCATAACACCTTAAAGCTTTATTTTTTTTCATTAATTTTTAACTTTAAGAGTTGGGATTTCAGGGAGGAGCTAAAGATGGCCGATTAGTGAGCAACAAAATATAAAGCCTCCAGGGAGAAACAACTCATTTGCCAGAATAAAATATCCTGGAGAGACCCAGACAGAGGGAGATGGATCCTCTTGACACAGGAAGAAATTAAAACATAAAAAAACTTGTCAAACACATAGGGACTACAACTGGAACAGCTAAAATTACGGGACACAGCATTTGTGCTGCAGACCCGCCAAGTTTGCACTGGCCTGAATTTGTGCCAGCTTGAATCTGTGCCGGCCGGCAGAGCCACCCAAATTCATTTGTGCCACCACTCACAGGAGCCACAGCAGCGCTGAAGTCAGGGGTTGGTGAGCCCAAAGGAGAGCGCAGCTGGTGAAGGGACCTTCATTAATTCACAGTTAGTGCTGGGAATGAGATCCCCCCCGCATGGGAAGGGCATGACCAAATGGGCGACATGTTGGAATCAGGCAGGAGGAGCCTGAACTGGGAGTGACAGTGACTTCAGTTAGTTGCTCCCTCCCCAGAGCAGATTCATGGGATTTGCTTGGGCTGGGTCACGCCCCAGGCTGGGACCCAATGAGCCGTCCCAAATCGATTCCCTGTGCCTAGCAAGCACTAATCGGGTGAAGGCCCCTAAAGCTTGGCTGGCCCGGTGGGGAGGGGCAGGAATACACAGCTCCTGCTTACATCTTAGTGACAAGAGCAGGCAGGAGAGGGCAGAGGTCCCTCACCAGCATGCTTTGGAGGAACCATGGCCAATAGGGAAGGGGGCTGGGACCTCCACTGTACACCGTGTGGAGGAGGCTGGGACCATGACATGAGAGAGGGGCAAGAAGCGGTCCCCAGCCCAGAACCCTGAAAGCACTGACCCAGGAGAGGGGAAAAAAAGGGGAGACTGAGGGCGGCAAACATGCAACATTAGACATGGCTTCAATGGACATTAAGAGATATCTTCGGGACCTTGTAGACAAGCTCAAAACTGAAATATTAAATCAGGTAAAGCAACATATAAGTAAATTAATCAAAGAAATGCTAAGCATCTCTCAGGAAGATACAGATGGAAGAAGGGAGGAACACAAAAAAAGGAGAGAAACATTTGATAAAGAATATAAAGAAAATATAGACTACATGAAGCAGATTCAAGGAGACTACTAGGAAATTAAAAACTCCATTGAAAGCTGGCAAAACTCCTTAAAAGAAACTAAGGATAGACTATTAAAACTTAAAGACAAGTTTGCAATGTGTGATCATGAAAGGAAAGATCTCTTAAAAATAACAAAGAAACAGGCAGTAACAATACAAAGGCTAGAAGATGACAAGAGAATCTACAATTTAAGAATAAGAAATGTGAACAAAGAAGCAGGAATACATACAGGCAAATTACAAAGGCTATTCATGGAAATAATTAAGGAAAACTTCCCAAGCATGGGAAAAGAAAATGACATTCGGTTATATGAGGCATTCAGAATTCCAGCCACCTACAACCAACACAGACCTACACCCCGACATACTGTAATCAAGATACCAGAAATTTAATATAAAAACAGAGTAGTAAAAGCTGCCAGAGAAAAGAAACAGATTACCTATAAAGGTAAGTCCATCAGGATCACTGCTGACTTCTTGACACAGACCATCAGATCAAGAAGAGCTTGGAGTGAAGTCTTCCAAGCCCTGAAAGAAAATAACCTCCAGCCCAGATTGATGTACCCTGAAAAAACTGTCACTAGAAATTAATGGAGAAACAAGATGCTTCCATGACAAAGAGGAACTGGGGGAGTTTGTGACCACCAATCCAACCCTACAGAGAATACTGAAGGACATTCTAGAGAGAGAGAGAAAAAAAAAACAGGATTTTAGGAAGAGTGGCAGAAAGGCCTCAATGAATGAGGCAGGCAGTAGAATGAAGGAGAAAAGTAGACAAACAAAGTCAGAAAAATGGCATAGCAGAAATGAGGCAGAGAAGCATAACTAGAATCTCTAACATAGATGGCCTTGATACACTATATTGTTAATAGTGCACCAGGATTTGAAACCAACATTAACTCACACCACTCTGCTTAGATGTATTACATTCTGTTCCAGTCATTCTACCTATACTAAATTTGAGGTCACAGACAGTTATCCCCAAAATAACAGGATATACTATGGTAATCATGCTTATTTTCCTATTAACTTAATCTAAAGCTCTATATAACCTACACTGTTTTACCATGACAGATCATAATCGAATCTGGTTTGTTAGATTGCTGTTTTGTATTGATAGATTTTATTCAAAGCTGTTGTGATTGATAGTATCAAGTCTGAGAGTATAGGCAACTGTACTTAAGATGACAAGATTCACTAGAATATCCACTATGGTTTGATTATTACCTGCCTTAGAAGTTTTATACTGTCTACAATATTTTATTTTTACTAATATTGTTATGTACTGCTATATTAAATTATACTGCTATATTCAATTATGCCTGATGATATAGACAATTCTATTGATATAGACAATTCTTATTGATAATAAGAAACAACACAGTAATCATTGTAGATCACCTTGTACTGTGGTTTTATATGACTTTTTGGTTTCATGTTTTTATAGGAATTTGTTTTGTTTTGTCTTGCTATGTTTTGTTTTTCCCTCTAATACAGAAAGGATAGAAATACATATAGAAACTCATGCATGCATATCTATTTATACTCTTATTGTTTGAATATCTACTTTGTATGCTTTAATTTTGTAACTTGAACAACTAGTTCTAAGAGGGCAATATGTAATTTATCAACTAGTGATTTCTTACTGTTTATCTTTTTTTTTTTTGAAATTCTGTATTATTTCTACCCTTTACATGTTTTTTTTTTCTCTTTAAATAAAAAAAATTGAAAAAAAGAGTGGGATTTCCTTTACGGAGAAAATATACTGGAACAAGATTATTTTGTATCAGTTTTATTGTTATTTTGTTGAGCACGGAAGACTAGAACTTGTTTTCAGTGGAAGTATTTAGGCA